>JAQGCA010000064.1:0-54829 GCA_034698945.1 Protaphorura quadriocellata | reverse complement strand
CCGCCTTGCAGGAATCTTTTCTTCATTCCGATTCACAAAGGAAAGAAAAAGTCAGAGCAATAAGAAATTGAATAGATTTGAAGAGCATGTGATAGAACGTATATAAAAGTAAGAACTTGGTTCAAACAAATTCAATTGAATTGCAACTTATTATTGAAACTGTAAATATTTAGCAGTCGAACCAAATGCACTTTGAATTTGATATTAGTTTAAACTCGTAGTTTTTGACGCAATACTATTAGTGGTAGTCCACTCCGCTTTACCTTTGCCAAGGTAGCGCAGATATTTACATTGAACGAACTATCTTAGTGTGATTTAGCGGTTATCATTTTGAAAATATTATGTGCAGAGATATGTTTTAGCAAACTCTGACAATAGTCCGCACAAAAACTCAAGATGAATCTTCCAATAATTATATCAAAATACCTCTGATAATTAATAGGGACCAAAATATTTGAATTGGTTGTCATGATGGTTGAATTAGATTGTTTGTTGCATCGTTGCATTGTTCATACTGCGGCTGACATGATATACTTCGCTTCAATGAGATGGTGGGAAAACGGTAACCGAAACAAGATTCAGAATATTCGGTTCTAGTCCGTCCTCAGCAGTAGAAGCTGATTACAAACTAAAGTGACGATAAATTGACAGCGCATCTCTACTTCGTCGGATTTGAACATATGTCATCAAGGGTTGGTATTTTTAATACTATCTCAAATCAAGTATTTTATTGTTTTTGACAACAGAATGCAGTAAGCGTCAACCAATTAACGCATATTCGAAAACAACCAATAAATTGTAAATAGACAGAACCGGCATTTTCTTCTAAATTGGTGCAAGTCAGATTCGTCGTTGTAGTGTAAAGTATGTCAGTGTCGGATTTTTCGAAATCTGACAAAGAATTAAAATTGGTTTCTGATTTGTCTGGATCGCCAAAAAGTAGAGCCACCTTACGGCGCTCTTTCAAGCTCATAGGCGATTGACCTTCAAAGCAAATCTGAACGTTTGTAAGGAAATTCTGTGAGGAGTTACCATTTTGTTAACGATGTCTAATAAATTACAATCGTAAATCCTAACTAGGCAACTCTTCTATCGACGAACGGGGTGCACCAATGTCGCTGAAACAGAAGATGCAGAAAAAGCTAAGTCAATCCGATATCGCAATGGGTGAAAAAGAAAAGAGCCCGATTATTATACACACCAATAGCAGGTTCTTGAGTTTGTCAAAGGAAGACACGAATTGGGACGAAATAGCTGAAGTCCGAGAGTTAAATAATCCTGATCGAATACCTTCTACGACCTTCGACGTTGATGAAGCCCAAAAACTCGCTAACGAAATGGCCCACGCTCTTCGTCCTCTTGAGTTGTTTATGAAAATTCTATTCCGATTTCCATTGGTTCGGAGGGTTTATCTGGCTGGAGGTCATTACAGTTTTACTTTTGTACCAACATCTATTTCTGCAATTGGTTTCTACATCACCGGCGTTTTAATGTTCTTGAATTTATTTCTGATGATCATTAACCTGTTTTCAACTATACTCAACTATCCCGAACATCGAACTTTTAAAGGTGCCGGACCCGACCAACTTCGGGCATATGAACTGTACATAGTGCACAGAAACGCTGTACCAATCGGAATGATCTTCGCCGCCTTAAGTCACTCTTGTTTTGGCCTTTTAAATTTTTGCGCACACAGAGATTTTGCGGCGAAAGCTATCTCATTTTGGACACAATCAGCAGGAATATTGAATATAAATTTGAGCCATGGAATAAGGAAATATATGATGAACGTTCTGACTACTTTTGGCGTCATTTGGATCCTTTTAATTGCATTGACAATTGCTCAATTTATTCCTGTGGGTAATGGAGCTCCTGCAATATTTGCACAACTTTCATTTCGAGTCTTTAACCCGAACTTATTTTTTGTGGGCCGATTTTCTATTGTTCGAGAAATTTATACCGTCTGGTTGATCTACATTTTCATTTGTTCCAAAGTTGACATTCTTCTATTTGTATTCCAATGCAAATTACTCGTGAATGCCTTCCATGCTTGGAATACAAGAGCGGACCGTGTACTTCACAGAGGTGCTTGGGCGAGTAAAAAGAAGGAGAAAATGATTCAGCGGACTGGGTTTCACACATTATACCATGATCATGTTGTTTTACTGGATATGATTGAGGGATCAGACATAATTTTTGGACACACCGTCCTCGTATACTACATTACAACAATGGGAAGCATTTGTTTCGAAGTCTACTATTTCTTTCGCTCACAACTTACAAAATCTGAATTTTTTGGTGCTAGACAAATGGATGGAATCTACGTATTTCTGTACCTGTCTCAGCAACTCTTCGTGCTATTTATTGTGTCGAAATCAGCCGGTGCAGTTAGTCAAACTGCTATGGAAGCTCTTGAAATCTTGAGACGAAAAGGATATATGGGGGAAAGAAGAAAGGATGACGAACTTTATTTCATGATGAGTATGTTCATGAGCTTCACCGGACATTTTGAAACAGCCGTGACTGCTAGCTATTTCTTTTTAATTAATAATTCGACTATGATCACAGTTTTAGGAATTCTGTTTACATACTTTGTAATTTTGACCCAATTAGCACCACAACTTGCCTACTTTCCTAAAGGGGCAAACCACTCTCATTATTTGAGTGAGCGGAATATACGAATACTTTTGGACCATTTTGAATCAAGCTGGAATATTTTCCCAGCCAAGTCTCTTAATACATCAAGCAATGCAACCTCTGCCATGAATGTCACAATGTCCATGTTCTCCAACTCAACAACAATGCCCATGTTCTCCAACTCAACAAATATGACTATCGGTTAATTTTAGATCATATTTGAAAAATCCAAACAGAACTGTATTAAAAATTGTACATCGTGAAAATTTTTGTATATTCGGGTATCAATGTGAAATATAAAATTATTAAATGAAAATATGCAATGTGTTCGATTAAAGTATCAAAGAAAGTCATTTGTCGGCGTCACCTTATACTCCGTAAAATTTCCTAAGTTAGAAATTCCGGGGTGTAAATTATTTGAAATTTAATCCAAGGAAAACCGCCGACCAAAGAAAAATAATTTGTATACCCCGTGGTCAGGGAACTGTTGGGTTACGAAGATTTAAATTTTAACCAATTTCATTCAATATTCTTCTGGTGCATAATATTGATTAAAATTCTCGAAAAAGTGAGAAATATATTCTCGTATTTACTATGGATTTTCATGCTAGAAATAATTAAAATATAGATTTAATTGTGGTCTGCTGCACCTCGTCTCTCGCTGCGTAGTCGTTAAAATGGATTCCAATTAACTGGTGGTGAATTCAATATATGTAGAGACCTGATTTTGAAGTGATTTATTCATTTACGAAAGGTAACGCCTGTGATGAGACGATTACATTACCCGCAAGCGATTTAAAAGTTCAGGTTTAAGGATTCAGAATTTTATCCGCGCAGCTTATATTCCAATTATTCTGAAGACCATGGGTTTAAAATAAGATTCCAGAGAAAATTTCATGCCGTTCTATAATTTTGAACCAAACTCATTTCTTATTTTATATTGAAGAATTTTGTTTGGACACAAGCGTTTGGAATTCGAAATTGAAGTTTCGAGTGGGCACTAAAATCTGGCTAACTTATTTCAGTTCAAAATACTTCTATCCCTACTTTGGGTTGAAATGATGAGCTTAGAGTCAGGCAATATATTTTCTTTCGACTGTTACTGCGGCGGAGAAAGTGAGTAGGAAGATCAAAGAAAAAAATAAGGAGAGAAAGGAGAATGATGAGAAGAAAAAAAAAGACTTAAGAAGGTTGGTAAAGTATTCTGCCTTCCATGCCATACATAGAAACTCTCAAACATTTTATCATGGGAAGAGATAGGATAATTGAATAAAGAAAAGTTTTCTGCGATTCTTTGCGAATTCTTTATATATTCCTCCTCATTTCTTGTTCCTGCCGCTCCCTGACTACAACTTTTATGATAAAGACTTCAACTTGAGTCAGTCGGCTGGGTTGGCATAAAGTCTAGATTCTAGATTCTAGAAATTCTAGACGACGGACTGACTAGGAGGACTACACATTGCATTACGACATTCACGCCAGGCATGAATTTTGTCTGTGTCGTCTTATAGTCTTCACTTCTCATAGTCGTCTTCTCAAAGCCCCATTTGTATGGAATGAGATGCGTCGTATATTTCATGTAGAGAGGAAAGAAAAGCTAGGAGGCTAGAATTCTAGAAATGCTCATGTACTAGTATTCTGAGAATAATAGGATTACCCTTTTTAGACGAAAGGGGAGAAAAAGAAGAACACGACTAGACTAGACTACACAGATTTATTCCATGCCACGCTTCTGGAATAGAGCTCCTTGCTCCAGGATGACATTTATCCATAAATACATCTCACATTCGCATCTCATCATGGAGAAAGTATTCGGCACTTTACTAAGCAACCAGCATAATTCTATTACGACCACCACTCTAGGGTTTCCTCCAGAATTGCTTGTTGGAGCAGAGCTTTTAAGAGTCAAGTGTGCAACCCTAGATTAGATTTCCACTGGAAAATGGTGCCAGGACCACTCTTAGGAAGAAGGTTTTTATATGAAATCTTTTCGAAAGACTTCCTGATTAACATTTCAATGATACTAATATTGATTTTAAATCTACTAAGTAAACCTGAAATTCTGAGATTCTGATTCTAATGCTGAAATTCAGAATGAGCTGTCTGTAATACTGTGCCACGACATATCGACTGTAATTATTTGACTAGTTTTGAATTCAAACTCTCTTTCCAACTGGTTATTCGAAGTCTCGTTGATTTTAGAATGAATCCTGAGTATTGTCCCTTCTCATGAAGCGGAACGGCCCTTCTCAATTTGGATACCTTCTCATGTTACGCACGAGAAATGACGTTTCTAGTAGTTTGGGCCTTTACGGATGATCCTTAGATTAGACTGACGGATTTTTAAAACATTTGATTATTTCATGAGTTTACTACAGTGTATTAGAACGGAGTGTCTTTTTATGATATCCAAGAATATAATGAGTAGAGTTGATTCCAAAATCTCCAAGCATGTGTTAAAAGAATAACTTCCGTGATAAATGTTGCTGAAACTACTCCCAAATTGGACGAGTAATACATATAACTTGGATTTGTAAGTGTAAATATTAACATCACGTGTATCCCTTATAAGACAATCAACTTGCATACTCAGTATGTTTGAATGCTGGGGTTAGCACTCTAACGGAAAAAAACATCTTTAAAACAAGCATTGTGTGTAATAAGGTTTTGTTCTACTTTAATTAATTAATTTGATGAATCTGATATAAACAAAATGCAGTACACACTTAGTTGTAACCACAATTTGAACAAAACCAAAGGGCTACTCAGGTAGGTTAAAGACGTAGATTTGTAACGAGATAATATGCTTTCCATTTTTCAAGAATGTCTCAAATTAAAAATGAATAGATGTATAGGATTTAGTGAGGTTTGGACTTTTACTCACCAATATATAATCGAAAGATGTTGAGACTCGATCGATTAATTTGTACAGGTTTTGAACCACTTCATTATGTAAGATATGCACTTGGACATGGAAACCAGTTTATTAACACGAACAAAAAGTTCACCACGTTTTCTTAAAAACTTCAAATAAATCGGGCCACACAGGAGAATAACCGCACATTAATGACCGCAAACGCCACGGAATCCTTAAGGGGGTTTAATGTTTTTAAAGTTTCTATTCGACTCTTGTCTACCGATACTAATTACCCAGAGGTAATTAATGAATGTAATTAATATGACTCAATATTCAACTTATTATTATGCATGTCTGGACACGTAGATTCTTCCTCGAAAGTTTGAATCAAACTGAGTTCCTCTGTATACTTTGACTTGCAAAGTTTTCCAGATTCTATGAAATCAGATATATAAAAAATACTTTTCCCACTAAAATTGATAAAAAAAACATTACATGGAATAACGGGGAAAAAGTGAAGAAATGAAAGGGCTGCGATGAGAATCTCCCGTTCCGCTGCACTTGTAATAGGGTTTGACGAGCACGGGTATTGACAGGGCCAGGAAATAAATGAGATTTTTACCCTTAAAATCTAATGTTCCTTTTTTATTTTTATTGAAAAAGACGTGAAATTAGCATTCTTCTGGGGCGAAAAGTATTGAATCGAACTTACAAAAGTACAACCCTTCATTTTTTGAGAAGTTTTCTCACGAAAAACCTTACGGAAAGGGTTTGGATTTTGGAAACCCTTTTTTCCGCATCATAAAGGTACTTTGCAAGATAAAAGACGGAAAGGTGCAGTGCGGTAACCCTAACATTCTTTTGACTAAAAAACTCCATATTTTCCCCCAAAAAGCTCTTTACATTGCATCTCCAGATTGAGACCCATGATTCGAATTTACATGGAAAGGGGTTACTTTACTCGGTCGGTTTGGGGTTAATACGTAAAACACCTTTCACGTCCTTGTTCGTATTCACCGAGTATTTGTCCTTCTTCCCTAAATACTTGTTCGGGTAAGGCAAGGAAGGATTGAAGTTACCCTTTTTATGGAAAAATCGAGGAAACAGGAATTGAACGAGGTAAACGGAGTAAAAGGAGTAAGTAAAAAAACTGAGGTTCCCAGGATTCTGTATTTTTATGTTTGCTTAAAATATGTACACAAAAAAATTGAATCTTAAGTATCTTCTATCGAGTAAAATAGTATGGGAAAAAAGAAGACTGGAATTAGGAAAAGAGGTACTAAGGATGAGTGAATGACAATCACTGTCGATGGATTACAAAAAAACAAAATGTAGTTGGTTGAAATGGAAATAAGGTTTCTGATTCTGCAAGACTTTGATTTCAGTTGAGAAAGACTTCCTAGCTAGGACTATAGAGTAAAAATTAGACAAACCATGTACTACCTTAATCTTCTGAAAAGACTTAACCGGGTTTGAAATTTCATTCGTTGAAAAGAATTTCAGATGAATTTCCATTTTCAGCGTAAACCGTTCATTAAATTTGCCTAAAATTACAATGTGATCGTTTGACGTGTCAGGGGTACTATTTGGGATTCCATTACAAATAGGACTACCCAAAAACGGTAGAACCACATTATCGCATTCTGAGTTTGAAAATTGAAAGGTTTCAACAGAAAATATTTAAAAAAAATATCTTATGTATCTGTTACGACGCAGCTTTACTATCGGCTAATTTCATTTTATAGAAAATGTGCACCGAGCGATGCTCGCAGACTCACGATGAATAACTCCATGATTTTCATATTCAATTCCGCCCACAATGCATATTTCTTTTTCTGAAAACATTCAACTGGGTTGGATAATTCTTATGACCCTGTATACTAAAAGACATTTCAAGGCTAATTTACATTCTGTCGAGCGAATCAGACTCGATTCGAGGATGGAAAAGGTCAGCTTTAGTCTATCTAATTCCAAACAACGGGCTCAATTCAATTCGACTTGTCAGAGCTTCAGCTGGAAGAACTCACTCCGATCCGACTTGGACTCAGGTCTATAGCTAATACCCAACCTGGACTGGACTTGGTCATTGATCTCCTGCCAAGTTGTAACTCAACTCAACTCTGCCTGTCCAAAGAGAAAAAATAGTATAAATAAGAAGATCTAAGCATGGGAATAGCTTGCCTTGTCCCAGATGAAATAAAATATTTAAGCCTCAAGATTAAACGGAAAGAGCAAGCTGAAGCCGGTCTAGTTTGACTTGGATGCGAAGAAGAAACAGGAACTAATGAGGGTTGGGCCGGGGCAATCTAATCCAATTCAGTTCTCCCAGACCACGGGGTACATAAGTCGACTTACACATACAACTTTCACTATGATGGCTTTCTAAAAACTACCATGTTTAGCTGTACCAGTTATAATACACTTATACAAGTATATAGCATACAAAAATATACACAATAATTGACAATTTCGTGTACTTTTCCTAGGGAAATACCCCATTAAAATAACTTCCAAAGACATGTCCGCCCGAGGGAGAGACCTCTTTCCATTGGAAGGGAGAAAGAAGGCAACATGCAGTTTGAATGCTAGGCTATCTTAACAAAAATTCTAAAAATCACAAATCTCAACTAAAGAGTTCTGAGTTTGACTTTAACTAACTCATACATAGCGAAGCAAAGGGGCTACCTGTACCACTATGCCGTGTATATATGGCTCGATAAATAATTAAATCTGGACCTGGGCAGAATATTATGAGAAGAAAAAGAAATATAAGCGACTTGATTGAAAGGAGCAAATAGCAAATATCGAAAATCTTATTTCCTAATCCGACGGTTGGCCCTAGTTCAATAATAATGAAGGACGGACGGTGGGTAATGTCATGCCAAGTTTTCTCCCTATTTCCTTCATTTCCCATATCCTCATTTTTCCATTTCCAGAAGAATAAATGGCAAAAATATTATGAGTAGCAGTTGCTCTGTTCATTTTCCATGTGATGGACAGACGGACAGACGAACGGTCGGCCAGGCCGGACGCACTCCGTTCCTCCACTCACTTTTGTACCGAGACGTTCATTAATCACAAAAGAGTTTAGTTAGTCTTTGCGTCGACTACGACTATATTCCTACCATTTTCCTCTAATATATAACTAGCAAAGATCGATGGACTCACAACTACTGCTTTGCCTGACCAACCAACCCTGTGAGAATTGAATGTATTGCATAGTATTACATTAGTAGATGTTATGTTCCAAGATGTCAGGAAATAAATATAAGAAAATATATTCATATGTTGAAGTCACGACGACTCTACTACCAACTAGGGGGCATGTCCTGGTCATATCTCCTCGTGTGTCAGTTAAGGTCTTATTACATGCCGCAAAGTAGGTTTGATGAAATATATTTTGAAGTATTGCTGGGTTGAATGACAATCAATGTACCAAGACTATCGGTTGAGCGATTGGATTTCTGAGCCGATGCTTTGAAATATAATAAAGTGAAGATGAAATTACAGACCCCTTTAAAGTTCTTAAAATCTAATGCAGAGACTAAATTTTTAATCTTTTGGATGTATTCGAATTCCATATAAACCGGGACATTTTTAAGTTCAACTCTCGGTTATAAAAATTGAGATGGGTTTTACATTTCCAAAATTCAAGATTAGTGGGAAAATAGGTGACAAAATATTTGTAGCGTTCTTGTAAAATAAAAAGTTTAGACTTACTAATTGAAACTAGCTACTCCTTATTTTCTCGGAAAACAGACGATTTTAGCAAATAGTGTGAAATATACATTATAAACAGAAATAAACATGAATGAAACCAAGTAAATCACTTTTACACTCTCAAATTATTTAAACTATGTTGCTGTTAAGCGATGATATCGTACGAATAAGAGTGCACGAGAGTAAATGCCAGAAGCGCTGTCGTCGCAAATCACGTAAGCACGTACAAGTACATGAGCAAAAAACACAATGTATGTATGCTTATAATTTGGTTCTAAGAATTACTAAGTCTGCACGAATTACAGGAGATGGTCTAAACGAAAAGGAATGACGTTAACATAAAGTCCAGTCCAGGCCCGTGCCCATTACGTAGTAGCAGTAGAAGAATAGGAGTGAGTGAGCCGACTAAAGTGAATGCATTTCTCATAATCCTAAACTAACTAGAATCCTAGAATCCCTCTTGCTTCCTACCCGGGTCTTATCAAAAATGCTATTCTTACACACTAATGACTGTGCAAGGCGAGGAGATCGAGTTAGTCCTATTATAAATCTATGTATGTATGTATGTGCTGGGAAAAGTCTTATATATTTCTACTACTCAGGATTCTGGAAAGTAGTCGTAGTCGCAGTCGTAATAGTAATGTAGCATAATGTATTGTTCCACGTCGGCATTGGGATTGTGATCTTGATCTGCTAGCTCTGCGTATAATTAAAGAGAAAGTTCCCTCGTACATAGTTTTCTCCAGGACTCGGACTCCAGGAGCACGACCGGGCCCCGAAAAAGAGAAATGATCGTAAAGAACTTCCTAATAAAAACGAAACATTTCTTTGCATTGTTCCTTCCCGGGTATTATGATGCCCGGGTATTCTTATACAGGAAGGAAGGGGGCTCTTGAACATTACAACTTTTTCCTCTGTTAGTTACCTTCCTCACCTCGCTTCGACTATTAACGTCTCTCATAAAGAAACTCTGGCCCAGGTGTAATAAGTTCCCCAAAAAAATTACACCAACCTAACTTATCACACAATTCCAAGGCAGAGAGTCTTTTTTTTTTACTTTTCTGAGGCAGGGAAAACATGGTTCTTCTACTTTTCTTAATAACACTAAATATATTTTTTCTCTTCTCTCTTCATAAGTAACGAACGTGCCAAGATTACGTATGATGACGTCCTCATAAATTATTAACTATCTTAATTGGCAAGTACTTTCACCTGGACTTGCATTAAATTTTTAAAACTTAAACTTGAGTTGGTCCAGGTCCAGGTCAAGGCGAGCTGACAATTAAAATTGTCGGTTAATTCAGGCAACTTCTGTCAGCTCAATTAGGGTTAAGTACACAAAATTGGGTGTCTTCATTAGAGCAAGTTCAAAATTATTGGCAAAATACTCTTGGATATTTGAAACGAAATAAGGAGCAATATATTTGGATATTAATTCTCCAAATTTTTTAAACAAATCAAAATTCTTCAAATTCCTCTCGAAACGTCGGAATAACGTTTCCGACAAGAAACATTCGAACAAATTCCGCATTTTTCTTCTTATTCCGGAGAATACTATTGTAGGGAAGACTAAATCGTCTCATTTCTTGAATCCCTGCCCTCGTCGTTGATCAAGCTTAAGGAAGAAAGTCCTCATAGTATTAAGCTCCCTTCCTTCTTCCTTTCGTCTCCCTGACTTAAACAAACTTATATAAACTCAAAGTTCTCCTTCCCAATTTTGGTCTGAACAAACGTCCACCGTACCTACTGAATGCATGCATGCGTGCTTATACACGCACTCACAGACAAACACTTTTCGTCGAGGTCTAACCCTCAATTTCGACTCCAATTCTTCAATATCCAGAGCTCCGATAATCAGGCTGAAACGTTCAGGATTAGTCGAAAGGCGTTCTAATTACGAATTTGACTGCGCCGTTGGAAGATTGAACTTATTTCAGATTCCTCATTATGAACTTTACATATGGGGATGTTTCAAAATATCTACTAGACACAGATAAATCGGTCATACTTGCGCTTAGGTTATTTGAATTAACCTATCGGGTTCTCCCTGGTTTCAGCCGATCCTGGCTTTACATGATAGGTGGTTTCCTTGTTAGTCAGTTTCGTCTTTCACTTTCCCTGTAGTCAAGTTTACTTGACTTGACTTGCATACTGGTCATCATCATCATCATCATCATGTGGACCAGAAACTGGCCCCTCAATATATAAGTATTCTTAGCAGAGGACGGACAAAAGTCAAACGTGCAAAAAGAACTTCCACCAAGTCTTGGTGGTCAGGACTGAGAAGGACAGTCTAAGAATACTAAAATTGTCACCCAAATTCGGTGCACGTAGTTATGCCTTGGAAACTAACAACCTAGGGAAAGTAACTTTTCTCCACACTTTCCCTTTACTTTACATTAGTTCCTCCTTCTCAGAAACCCAGGTCGTCTACATACACATTCACTAAGATATTATATTTGTTGCAGGCGACAAGTCAAATCAGAAAAGAATTTAATAGTCCTCTATATGCTGTACAATTACATAATGTTGGAACTCTGGAGAGGAAACTGCAAAATATATTGGCTCAGATGTTTCGATACAGTCCGTGAGTCCATGAGAAAACCCAGAAATCGTCTAGACCCCAGTAAAATACACCACTTGATTGATTTAAGGAAAGGTAAGGTGCATGATCAAGCGTCATTCAGATAGGTACATATTAATTGTGGAGAATAGGTTAGCCATCCATTTGGTCTAGAAATTTTGAGTAGGGGGATACTTCAGTGCAGATAAGCCAAATTAAACGCACTGGAATCGAATCCTCACCTTAGCGAAGCGCAAGAGCTCTACGAATTTACCGCACCGAACCGATTCGACCAGAAGACCCTAACCACAAAGCATCGTCAAATTAGAATATTAAACAGTTTACTATTTTAGCCTGAAGCACGCACAGAATAGGACGCCGTACCCGATGGGGAAGGTATTCGCCCAGATTTCAGCCGTTGAAGAATTTTAGTACAAACAATTGACATTTGTCCCCTAGCGAAGATAAAAACTTTTATGTTTTGACCCCAATTCAAGGGTTGTGACCAAAAACATACTCTAGACCTCTTCCTTGACTTGACTCATTTCCTACAACATACCTGTGTAGAAGGAAGCTACTATATATTCTATATATTCTCCTGCGCTTATTTTTACAAATTAGTAGAGACCCCAACGTAATATAAGTATCCTTCGGTGGCGGAGTCGTTACGGTCTGCCTTAAGGTTTTTTTCTTCTCTGCTCAATTCATTTCCTTAGCGTTCTTTTCTTGTTGTAGGAAATGCGAAAGAGGCAAAGAGTCATCATCATCATCACACGACATTCTCTTTCATCTCTGGAAATTACATTGCACAACGGCTCACCAATCTCATCCCTCTTCATTTATCAGTCTCACACTCACTCCCTCGTCTCATAATAATATTACACCACTCCACTATAAGGAACTGAACTGACTGACGAGTCCGGAGACAATCCATGCCAATGTAATGCAACGCTTTCTTTTATCCAACAAACTTTTCCTTTCTTTTCTCTCTTTCTGCCTCACTTAATTCTCTAGGGCCAAAATTATGAAAGGAAAAAACAGAGAAAGAATCGCATTCATTTTAACAAGAAAAGGAGTTCCTTAAGTTATTTAAGTAACGCAAAAGAAATAATCTGCAGGCAGTGGAATATGACTTATCGTATTTTACCAAAAATTATAATCTATTATAAATTAGCATTTGTAGGCCAGACAGTACAAAATTCTCATTTCGCTCATGAATATGGCGATTGAACTGTAGATATTGTATTACATTTTTTATTAATTGTACAGGACAAAAAAGAAAACAATCGGTCTGTATGGGTCGAGTCACTCGAATCGAAAATGAACGCTTCTAGTTGCTGTTTGGAGCGGAGTTGTACAACTGGAATTATATGTGGAAGGCATTAGTCAAAATTTGATTAAGTCACAATAAAAGTTCCATTTCAAAAGGGGGAGGGTGCATTTTTGCCCATATTATTATGGCCATTAATTAATCGTATGAATGTGTAAATGATCGTCCGAAATTATAAAAATTATAAAATTGCACATGAGAAGAGAGAAAACGGAATTCTTTCAGAGCGGGTTAGAGTACGAAATTGCCATTACTTACTTCCGTACATGTTAAAAAATGGTGTGGGACTTCTGAAGGAAACATTTGTGGAATGACAAAGATGAGGATTCTTGATGGAAATGGCTTGATTTGGCAGACGAAGATGGACAGATAGTATACCTTCGTCATAATGTATTATGTATGTACAGTGCACCGTCGGGTATTTGGCATGAAGGAAATATGTAAGGAAACGGGAAGAAGGAAAAAAAGTAGGAAGGGAAGAGTATTTTTCTCTTCTTGGTTCGTTTTTTTCTTCTATTTTTTGATATGTGTGTCGCTCTCTCGGGTGGACTGCCGGGAATCGGAAATGGGCTGAGTGACACCCGCCTCGTGACGCGTCGTTGAATATTACAATAAAAGTGGGAAAAAAGAGAGAAAAGAAAGAAGGGAACGGAGAGGGCGGCTCGACTGGAGAGAGAAAGTCTGACAGCAAATATAATGGAGAGCCGGCGAAAAAAAAAAGAGTCGGACGGACACAGAAAATTTCTCTGCATCATGTGCCCAGTATTTTCTAGAGGAAATAGGAATATATAAGGACCGGACTATATATAATGTAATGTAGTTTGAATGCGGAAAGTGTGTGACTCTGAATCTCCTGGACATACATAAAGACGACTCAAAGTGGAATGGATGGCATTTGGCATGGCAAAGAGGAGATTCACCATGCACCAGACTCCGCGTGTCTCAAAATATTGATCGCACCAGGCAAAAGAAGAATACACTCCTGGTAGAGTTTTGCCTTCAAATTCTCGGGTGATAGGTGGGAGGTTCAAAGATCTGTTCAGAATTTAGTTTGTCAAAGCAGAAGATTAAGAATTCGACCGATATCCGGGAAATAAATAAAGAAACGGAATAATCGCACTGGATGTAACTGAACGGTCACAAAATTGGCCGGATGCCACTATCCGGTCGCTGCTTTGAGTCGGAATTAATCAAGTTCATAAAATCCGATGCTGTAGGCAAATCAGTCGAACAAACAGTTTTCAGAAGACAAGATTGGTAATCAAGGTCGGAGTACGATCCTGAAATTAAGCTAATAATCTAAACAAATGAAACATCAGTTGTGACACTTTACTTTTAATCTGGAAAATAAATCATTTGCTGAACCCTATCGAGTAGTAGGGTTATTACGGTTGGAGAAAAGTTAAATTTAATCCTAACTCGTGGATTCAAAAGTTATAGTTCGAATGAAATTCTGGCGTAACACAAATTCGAACCACCCAATATGACGAGCAGATGAGTTCAACTTATTATTTTTACGACTTCGCCCTATATCGCACATGCAAGTCTAGTTCTGTTATGTTATGTAGCTTTGTTAACTGAAACTTTCCCTCGCCTGTCTTATTGAATAAAACAAAGGTGTTCGGGAAAAGTTGTAATAGTAATAAGGAAGGGAAACTGAAGAGCGATACAAAATGACAGTCCAGTCCAGTGCACTAGCACCTAGTAGAGAAGAAAGTTCTAACATCTGAATACTTTCTCCGCACACCCTTCTAATACGTATTAGTCAGACTATATCTCCTTAGCCACCCCTGTCCATAATTTACTTTCTCGCCTTTCACTCTTCCTCAACACACTGACTTTTTTGCTCACTCAAGCCCAAAAAGTTTTTTACCACCTATTTATATCACCACACATTTGGCACCCTGATCTAACAGCCCCAGACTGATCACTATGACCGAAAAGACGTGTCACACCAACTTACGTTACAGTGGTAACAAAGTTTTTTCTTAGACCCTACCGAAAGTAATAAAATTTATAAAGTTTTAGCAAAGCATATGAGTCCATTTAGTGGAATTTGCTTATCTCAATAATTTTTAAGGCAAAATACTTTTACCGCAGAGATTTTTAGAGAATTCAGGAATTATATTAGCTGGAGCTGGGACAACTTAATTACAACACTTATTCAGAGACAGATTCGAGAATTCATCCCAATTGGTATTTCTGTTATTCGTTACAATTACTTTTTAGACTGCTTAATGTTTGATCTACAGACTTGTACATTCATTGATTAAGATTAAACTACTGATGTACTAAAATGTTGTATGCGTTATGCTATAATTGTGAAAGAGAATAGAGAAAATGTCTCGATCTTGCTATATATGTCATGTCGAATGTTCGTACTCCAACTCTAGTATCCTTCCTGAAAATATTCTCGAATACGAATAAGAAGTGTTTTTCGTTTTCCCCTGATACGTAGAAAGTATAAGTATATGGAGCCTGTATTCTCTTTGAAACTGAAGGAGGAGGAAAGGAGAAAATCTTATTAATTTCGAGGTCCAGCAAGTAAAGACTCTGTCAGGAGCTTTCCTTGAGATAAATGGTTCTGAGGGTTTGGGTTTTGGGCTTGGCTACATTCGTGGAAGAATCATCATGGAATAACGAGACTCCAGCACCATTCCAGCCACCACATCTCCATTTCAAATCCACAAGTCTACATGACATTCTTTTTTCTCCTATCTTTCTACTCCAGCTCGAGCTTCCATAGACACAATACTTTATTCAACTCATGTAATAATGCGATGGACGGATGGCACTGGACTATCTTGGAAATGTCCATTCAACAGTAGCGCTTCTACGAATTTTTACTGATCCGCCCGTGGATTTTGAAATAGTTTTACTGTTAACCCAGTGCATTCCACATAATTCACAGATTTTGATAGAAATCGTGAGCGCAAGCTAATCTGCTTCACTCGAACATAATCTGGTCGGCAACAAAAGAATTAGCCCTCCGATAAATCATAAAATACAATACGGTAAGTCAATATCCCATAAATGTAATGGTGTAGTAAATGAAGGTTCAATAGTCCAAAATGAGTCTTAAACTGGCCCTGGCCCTGTTGGCACATTCCTGAAACCCGCCCTGTCAGTCCATGCACATGAACGACCAATGGATCAGATGAGGTGAACAGACAGGTCAGAGTCCAACTCTGAAGCGCCGCCGCCAAAGACACACAAATCCCAGGGTCTTCGGTCCAAAACCTGGAAGATTATTCACACATGGTTTGAATGGCAAACGAAAAAAAAAGAACCCAGCGAGTGACACACAACCACACAATGTTTCCTTAGATGGCATGTCTGGGCCAAGAAAAATTCGGGTTGAACTTAATTTGGCCACCGGCTTATATTTGTAAGGACTCGCTTGATTAGTTTTCTCAAAATTGTTTGTGGTGTAAGTCCAACGTAGGCGGAATATTCTATGTATGATTCCAATTTGATTCTATTCAATTCATTGAGTTTATTTAAGTGCTGCTGATTTATAATATAAATTACAATTCAATCAGTAAATCGACCAAGAGTCAATACATTAATTTACCAAAGTCAATTAACTAACCAAACTAACTTCCAAACCTAATTCATCGCTTAGAAACATTTTGTAAGTAACAGAAATCAGAAAAACATTCCCAGATTTTTTCAAGGTAAACTAACGAGCAGGTCTTCTCAAAGAGTTCGATTTGGATTCTAAAAACCACCATATTCAATTGAGAGAATTGTTGTGCATGAATCTAAGCTTAAGAGTCTTTTCTACAATGAGGCAACTATTGTTAACCTGCTTTCAAGTATTTAAGGTTAACTAAATCAGTTTCACGATATGATCCGTAAAGAAGTCATATTGTGATGTCTATGTCTACTGTGTAAGTCAAACTTTCTACAACTTTACTTAATTTGAGAATTAATGAGAGTAGGTACTCCATATTTAATTTCCAATTTTGTTTTATTATTATTGTAAATTGAACCCGTTCTTGGTATTGCCTCCACATCTTGTTTCTTTAATTTTCACAAAGGTGATGAATACAATTTATTGATTGTTCTTTCACTTTGATTTGATCAAAATTGTGAAAGCATTTCAGACTCAAACTAGCTCCAAATTCGGGAATTTTTTTTTGAAGTCTTGACTGACAAGTCAAGTCAGTCAAATTCTTGAAGACATTTCGACCGTCCGAAGACACTCCCTTCCCTCATCTTCTTGAAAGCAATTTGTGAGTGACCACACCGTACGGACATAAACTTGGACTTCGTTTATTTACACCAATTCTTACGTAGTGGTTTTAAGATCCCAGCTCAACCCTGTCCTGAATTTCCTAAGGTTGATTCGGTTTCTACGTACTTGAGAACCCGGGTGGTTGGCTGGTCATCTGGTGATCTCACCGGTTTGGTTTGGTTAGGTTGGGAAGTCCCTAGCCAAAACTGAACTGTTCTTGAGACTGAAATGAGATTCAGAGACGATTTGGTTTTTATTGCCCCATCGACTTTTGCATTCATGTTCTTTTTCCCTATTGATTTTCTCACTTGAGACCACGAAGGAGAGAGTGAGGGAAAGCGAGAGAATCATCATCATCGGGAAAAGTCCAGGAAATTCTCTCTGACTCTGACTCGTGTCCATTCTATTCTTCCAGTTCACTCCGAATAGGAATACGAATTCGTATTCCAATTCTAACTCCGAAGTCTAGTCCACGTCCAAATGGTCATTCCCTTCCTTCCTTCCATCCGACAGAATCGGTCGCTCGTATATTTCTCTCCCTATCTCTTCTTCCCTTCCTACTGGAATTTGAATGTCAATTTTTATTGCCACCGTCATTTTACTAGACAACCCGCCTTTCGGTTATTTCGGGTCTAACTCATCCAACTCCTAGTCTCCTAGCCTAACCAAAAAAGCATTTGAGTTTGAGACTCACTTCACTTCCACTTTTATGCACTTCACTTCACGATTGGTCCGTGGAGCCTCGAGTGAATAAACTTTTTTTTACTCTTATTTCCTTTTCTTCTTCAAACTCCCTACAGTGTACAGAACAGACTATTACTACTTCATTCCAATTCCTTTTTTACAGTCCAGTCCCCTTTCAGTTCATGTTTTTCAAATGTGTAATGTATAGGAGTGCAGTATACCTTAAAACTTCAAATAATAGGCTTCTATTCCTGGAATTTAATAATTGGCGAGATCTGCCTTTAGAATTTAGAATTTCTGTAAACTTTCTCCATTTTCCAAGTTTGGACAGTAATGGCGTCTCGACCTCTACTTGATATTCAACATTAATTTGTTAATTTTAGCAAATTGTTGATCTGGAAAGACACCTGAATAAGACCAAATTCAAAACTTGAGAACACCGCTTACTCTACACGATCCCGACTTTAATTTACAGTTTTACGGTGAGTCCGAAGTGACGGTTAATTTAGCGCTACTCAGGAACCATCTTTTACCGATATTGACTTGTTCGGACTTGATTTAAAAAAATAAGTCTGGTGACATAAACAGTTTTACAAACCAATGATTACCAAATCAGTTCATAATTACCATGAGTTTAGCCATGCAGATTTCACAATACCTTGGGGTGCGATCCGTCGACCAAACATGGTTTGACCTTACTTAAGCCCATGCTCACGCATACTCTGTATGTCTGAATGCAGGGGTTAACACTCTAATAAAAAAACAAACAAACAAACAAACAAGCCCAGTCTTTTGTCACTGAAGATGAGTGGCCTTCCCTGAGCCAAATGACAAGCTAGCACCCATTCTATTAAAAACTACGCGATTGTTTGGCCATGTCTTACTGCAGAATATCAATGCTACATGACATCTGACATGAATAATTTGACCTTTCGTTATTCACCGATGGAGCAAACAAATATTTTGTTTTCAATCTCAAGCAGTCACTGTTCTTAAAATATTTAAATATTGGTTATCCTGTCGTGCTTTCAAACTTACTGTTGAATCGAAATATAAGTCAAACCCTCAAAGGATCACGTTTCTTCAAAAATTGTTATATTTTATTGAACTCTGAAATTTGCAGCAAATAGCCTTACAAGAGAGAGCCGACGAGTGATGGGCAAATATTTTTTTAAACATTTCTCCCAGTAATGAAGAACATTTATTTGTGTTGTCAGTGCAAGATTAAGTTTCCTGTCGCTTACCCTAAATTAGCGTATTTTCGAATCTATGACACTGTAATCTACAGTAAAAACAAAGTTGACTACGCATATTAAAAAGTCAATTTTTATGGACACATTACATTACGAGGGAATTGCAATTGGAAACTTTTTGGTTGGACGGGGTGCGAGGAAATGAAGTGAACAATTCATTCCTATAAACTTTTAGTTACATCATCTGAATCCGAATCCGAGTTTTATAGCGGGTAGTACGCGTTCGACCCTCTGGGCAACTCATTTACACTTCACTCCCGACTCGATTTGAGATTTATGGGTTTTTGGCTGGAAGGCTCCGAGCATTGGATGAGATGAGTGTCCTCTTCAGAAGGAAGGGAACGAGAGTGTGAACTCAGTTTGGGTTCCTTCCTAAACCAATTATTCTCATTCAAAAGTCAATCGCTTTTTCCTCGTAACAAAAAATACCCCGGTTTCCGTGTTCATGGCCGTACGAAAAACATTTATTTGGATTCTATACAATACAATGTATGTGATACACAATAGTATGGCTCATCTTTTGTTTTTGGCTGACCAGCTGGATCCAAAGTGCTTGACTTCCACAAGGCAAGTCTGGTTTCAAGTGAGAATTCATTCATTTATATTTAAACTTGAGACTAACTGCTATCATCCTGTTTTGGTCAACTTATTAAATAATAATCCAATTAATTGACAATATCTGTAAGGTTTGTGAATACTGGTGTTCTACGGAAAATTAACGGTCGCCAAACAGCACAAGAACACAGGCGCTCTGAAAGTGTGCCGGAGGGTTCAGACCCCGCAACAGAGCTAAATACAAAGTTGCATGGTTAACCTTTACCGTCATGCTAGGATAGAGTGACGCGCAAATTATTACTTTTTAGATATAGAGCCAGCCCGAGAATGCCCTGACACGTAGACTAGTTTCCTTGTTGATTGTCTTACATTCCAGACACGCAACTCCTCATCTTCAATTGATTCATGCATAGATAGTATATTGTGATGATTCAGTCTATGTGGGAACATCCTGAATTGTATATGAAAAATGCGGTTCGGAAAAAGAAGTGAGTGAAAGTCATGAAAAGAGAATTTTGGATTTGAGTGCAGTAGAGGGAACAAAACAAGACGAGTTTCTAGTTCTGGTTCCCTGAACAAAATGCATTCAGAATAAGTAGCCGCCGCCATGCCAGCCACCAATGTACTGCCTGATTCTGAATTCATATCAGACAGTAAGGCAATCGCAAAATATTTATTGCACACCATTTTCCATTCCGGATGGACTTTTTTCCTCCTTTCGTTTTCCCTTTTTACATTTTTCCTGGACTTGGTTCGTTCTTATTCCGTATTCGTCTGTTTTCTCCTGATATCGAGAAAAAAAAGGAGAAGAGGAGGAAAACCGATGTAGAAATAATCTTCGAGGGACTCGACATTATTCCCTTCGCTGTAGTTGAATGAAGGCGATAATCATACAGGCTTCGCACATATACAGGGCGCGGACAAAACATCTGAGTACACACAATACTCCAAAAAGTTCCAAATCCTATGTATGTATGCAGTATTTTTTTTCTATTCCACTTGAATTGTATATTCTACACATTTTTCTCAGTCTCCCCTTTCTTTTCATGGTGAAAGTTCCGGCAAAGTCCAATCCGTCCGCGACAAGTGGCGTATCAACTTACAAAGTTTTTTTCTTCTTTCTTTCCTTTGCTTCGTCGTCTTTTTTTCACATTCACAACGAGGACGAATAATATTGGATTCAGAGGACGTACATAAGAGGATAAGCCTTTTCTCCTTTTTATTCCTGCCCTCCGTGCCCTTTTCGTAGCTTTAGCCTTCTCCTTTTTCCATTTTATCCTAATACTGACATATTCCCAGGGAAATACATACATCTAGTCCTGGTCTACGTCTACTGGTTTTTCCACTTTGTTGGGCAAGC
The DNA here is from genome assembly GCA_034698945.1 of Protaphorura quadriocellata. Lineage (NCBI taxonomy): Eukaryota > Metazoa > Arthropoda > Collembola > Poduromorpha > Onychiuridae > Protaphorura > Protaphorura quadriocellata. The sequence goes on along the minus strand of JAQGCA010000064.1, from coordinate 33,630 downwards.
AAATTTGGTCAAGATTTCTCATCCGATTTCCATTTGGAGGGTCAGAGAAAAGATGAAAACTTTGTGGCTTTCTCCCATGTTATTCTCTTTTTTTGATAGATCTATTTTCTTCTTGCGAGAAAATATAGTGAAAGAGAGGGGAATGGGGAAATTTGTATTACAGATATACGACATATTTCAGGGTACAAGTCATACTTCTGTGTATATAATAATATATGGATTGACCATACATTTGGGCATTTTGGGTGCAAACGTCATCAGAAATGCCTGGGCCCTGGCCATGCCACTAGCACCCAAGGAAGATCATAATATGAATGACTTTCCCCTGGACGGACGAATAGAGTGGACCCAATGCATGCGCAAATCCAATGTAACTTTCTGGTCAGTCCTGATAACGCCAAGTATACATAAGCCCTCGTCTAACTTCAAACATGCAGGGATGTTACATAAATTCTGACATGCTAGCGTCGTCCACTGAAATTTGGCAAAGTTGTATTGGTTGAAGTCTGTTTGTGCATTTGTAACAAACAGACAAAATGGCTGTGCAAAATTAATTTTTTAGATTTATAAATCCAGCCTTCTCCACATGCACCACTAAAGACGAGATGAGTAATTTTTAAAGAAACTCAGATAATTAGAACCAAGCCTTTGAGAACAACGCATTCAGGTTATGTTTTATTTCAGCCGTATGTTGCTAAATTTCGACTATCCTGTCATCTTAGCTGTCTATACGTACAAATTAAATGATGAAAGAAGTCAAGGAGATTTGCAACATGTCGGGCTTATTCTTCGGTGAAGCCTTGACATTCATGCAGTACGAGTTCTCTCAATTTTTCCACTGCCTAAATAAAATTCTCCGAATTACAAAGCATGAGACCAAAGTTTCCCCGGATCTACAAAATGTCCCTAACATACAAACATTTCTCCGTCAATTCTGGTATATAATGTTACGAGTGACTCGAACTCTGAATTTGATCTCAAGTGCTACTACTAACATACACATTCACGCATGTATTCGTTTAATAAACCTAAAGTTTCTCTTCAATTCCACCCAAAGTGGCACTCATCAATTTGAAAGATTGGGCAGAACTGAGGGAGTGCGTCCAGGAAGCTGGAAATACAAAATACCATTGACCAGTACGAGTCTAGATAGTGATAGTATGGACGGACGTGGACGTGAGTGAGTGATGAGTCCTGCTCTCTAGAAAATGTTATCCTATCACTACAAATTCAACCCCAATCCAAATCCATTGCATTGCATTGCATTGCATTGAATTCTTCCTTCACTTTCTTCTTACTACTTTCTACTTCATGTAATGTAATGTAATGTAACTCTTTGAAATCGTAGTCGTAGTCGAAAGTCCACTTCTTAGACGAAACGAACCAATGAATGAACGGTTACAGCATTCCTACTCACAAGGGGTCGTATTCGATTGTAAAGTTTACATCAGACAAGTGTCAAAATTCCAAGTGTCCTAACTTCTAATGACAACTTGAATACTCGGTCGGCTTGTTCTTCACTGGAAGAGATCGCATCACTGGCTTGACACTGGTAAGATTATTTGTGTCATACTTTCAGTATCATTCCGGAAGAAGGAATTGTGATCAGGAAACCCGAATTTGCAATAGCCATATTTTCGGGGTATTCGAGATATTACTTCGGAACACTGTCCCTTGTGAGATAGACCGGCCGGCCTGGCCGAGCCACACATACCAAATACCAATACCAATACCAAAATACTCAACTCGACTCCCGGAAATCGTCTCAAACTCAATTGAAATGAAAAACTTGTACTACTACAAACGTAATGTAACCCTTAACTGAAAAAAAGTCTACCCGTGTATGTGTCTGTGTCGTTGAGGAATCTCATTTGATTGTATTTCAGTTTCTGACCAGCACCCGAGATCAAGTCAAAGTCAGCACAGCACATCAAAAGAAAAAAAAGGAAGCTAGAGCATCTCATGATTGAAAAGTTTCTCTTTCAAAAAAGAGAACGAGAAAGAAGTCTAGTCCGATTCGGTTCTCGGTTGACTCAAAGGCAAAGGCCTGGACCGGTCCGACGCGGCCCTTCAGATTACAATACAACGCTTCGGGTCTTTCAAATAAAAAAGAGTGTGATTATTTTGATGGCATTCTTCTTCTATTTCGTATACTTCTTTTGCAAAATACGTCTCCTTTGCACTGACGGACTTTACTAGATCCCTTCCCAAGGCATTCCGCCAAATAGGATTTGTATCCTTTTATCTCTCACTATGCACGACCAGACGACTGACAGAGTCGCCTTAAGACGATTTCTACTTCTACTACCAGGATAGAATTCTCTTTTTTTTCTCCCCCTCGCTGCCCGCCTCCTTTCTCTTTTGTCACCATCCGTGTAATATCTTCAGACATTCACGACGATACACATTCACGATACAGACAACTAGGAAAAGAGGGGAGAATCGAATTCGGATTTATCCATTCATGTGCGTATTACCTTATAAAATCAGCCACTACTTGTTTTTTTGAAGCCGCAGGTCACTCAGCCACATATACAACAGATTTCAGCAATACTGAAACTAAACATGGCGAAACAGCAAGGACAGCCTATTGAGATGATTGAAATTGCATTAAAATTCTACTGCTTATACAAATACGTCAAAAAATCTCGAGTGTCTTTCTTTTAAGAAATTATGTGAATGGACTTGCTCATTTTTTAATTAATATTTTGGTACTAAACTGATCTTGAAGTAGTAAAGTTGGGATTTACGTGACCAGCGAGAACATAATACACAGACATACCTATACGGAATAATATTATGTAGAATTTCTCCTGGATATTTCTAAAGTTGGAATGTGCCGTACCAACTTTGTTATTTATGGGACGGCGAATCCACCAGGAAAGAAAAGCAAATGCATCTCGAGTAGGAAAAAGACAAGAGCGTTGGGGGAAAGGATAATATATTACGGACTTTCCCTCCCATTGACTTTATCTTTTGCATACTCATCATTACAACCCTTGTAGGGTTAAAAGCCATAACCCTCGTCTCCACTGACAAATCTGACAAAAGCTCTCCCATAAAGAAATGACCTCACGCATAAAAAATTTATGTATCATCCAATCCAACCCATGTCGAATAGCAAAATAACTTCAGCCCGGAGATTATCGAGGAGAAAGTCAATGCGGATCAGGAATCTATATGGAATTTGAAACCATAACCAACCAAACTTTTGCTAAGAGAAATACTCTCGTTAATTTATATTGGTATGTCCGGTATAGTTAGCCGCAGCGTCCTGAATTTTGGCCTAGGTAAGGTACCCATAGTGATCGAAAATATCTTTAAACCTCTCAATTTCTTGGTTTTGAATAGTACTTTCCGGTAGTTCGATTAACTCAAACACTCAAATATGAAATTCCTGGAGCGGGATGTAAACTGCGGACGTGACCGTTGGACAATTAGACCAACTTAAGTTCCCTCCTAATGCTACTTGTGTTTGCGGTCAGCGCAAGATACAAATTTACGTACATTTATATTCTAGACCGGCATACTTGGAGGATCCAAAAATGACCCTCCATGGCCACAGCAGGCCATGCCACGAGTATTTGAACTGAACGGCCGCTCGTGTTCTGTTTGAATCTCAATTTCATGAGCAAAACTTAAGCTTAGGCAAGACTCACAAAACCCCTGCATAAAAATTTATGATGTCATTACGGTATAGCTCTTCAAAGCCTAAAATGTTTTCCCCGGTTCACCCCTACAGTCCGGAGACCCAAGGAGAAAGTTGTGGGTTTATGCGCCATATTAATGCTTTTTAGACTTTTCACGAGAAATTATTCATGGTGTGATTTAAGATGTACATTAGGAAATGGGTTGGTTTGGCTAATGTAATGCAATGCTTCGTGCTCTCAGAGGAATCCTGGGTAAACTGACCGTGGCCAGGCCGGACTGGTCTGAAAGATGAACTTATACACGAAACGCTCACTGGACTGGACCAACCGACAGACGTTTCTACTTTTCATACATTTCGTTTGCAAGACTTTTTCCCTAATGCATTTTTGTCTGTCTACTCGTCTCCTCTGAGAGAAAAACAGAGAGAGATCCTCAGTTTCCACATTATACAGGGTGTTTAGAAACTCACTACTTGTTCAGAAGACAGAATTTTTGGTCAGTCCGTTGCGTTTGGGTGTTCGCAGCCGTTCCTGATCTTTTATGGTGAAGATTCGATTCGATCACTTTGACAAAGAATTTATGTAGTTGCCTCACCAAGTTCGGTTTTGCTCTACTACTAGAGGTATCTTCGCTAGGCCAAATGGAAGCCCTGATCTCTGTATGATATTTGACCATGCATCCTTATGCATGGGTATTTGATTTTGTAGGGTCCTTGCCACTGCCATCCCCAAAATACAGAAATGTCAAAATACATCTGGATATGGTTTAGAGAGAAAATTTTCCAGTAATCCTGGAATTTCCATACTGTATTTTAGGGGTCACCCTGTACTTCTGAGGAATGCTTCTACCTTTCCAGAACTCAAGATTAGTTCCACTCTACATCACTTCGCATTCACGTCCATGCAAAAGTAAAGAGAGAGAAAGCGAGGCTTTTTTCTTTCTCTCATGCATGCATGCATGCAATGCAAGCAAACTGTCCAACATTCATTAAACATTAAACACAGGCAGGGAAAGAAAAAAGTATTTACATTGGGAAGTACATAGTAGTTTACGCATGGATGGATAGAAGAAGATGGGGGGCTCAAATCCCCTTTACGCTACGGCGTGCCACGAATTATTTAGGAAAAGAGAAAATAATGGTGGCGTGGGAAGGCTGCTTCGTTTTGATACCTAGTTCAAAAATATCAGCTTCTAATGCGCAAACACCCACGTATAATTCCAACAGAATTTTGATTAGAAATCTGCTTTGTGAAGTCCTTGAAGTTTGATCTCTCGGGCACGCATGGTTATGGTCATTGGGTTATCGTCTCTCTTAGCATTCATTACGTCCGCTGGGAATGCATGAAACGTTTGAATTAACTGCATACTTGAATGGTCCATACAGTGGTTCGAAATTCGAAATCAAGGAAATGCTCGGTAGATTACACTTCAATTTATCTCGTCACCAGTGAAGTCTTAGTTTTCTGAAATTCTTGACCTGAATAAAAGAACTTAACTAACTAACTAACTAACTAACTAACTTAAGTTGAACCCACACTTTGGGTCGCAGAGCATCTTGTCAAGGATTTCAAGGTCATCACTATATAATTGCCGAGAATTTCACGGGGCAAAAAAAATCAGGCTCTTTAAATCCTTCAGATATAGTAGATGTTGAACTGTATGTAATCTTTCGACCCCGGATTATTGAACAAATTGGTTCCAGGTAAAGTCGTATACAGATTAATGGTTTGCAAAAAGCATAGACATTTCGCCGTACGTCGGCTTCTGCAGTATAATTTCAATTCGACTCAGTCACAAATTGTTCAGTTCCTATTTACATTAATGCATTTCTTGAAAGTATTGCTCAGTCAGCTACCATCTACTGAAGACTTCAGCTCATGCAGATGACAATGTACATAAAATTTAATTTTGTATTTATAATTTGTGTGACCAACACATATGTGAATTCAATCAGTTTTGTCCACGCAACTATTCTTTATTAATCACCATCGAATACAGTTTAGGTGACCATAATAATCAATCAGGCAGTAATTGAAGACAAATATCTTCTATACGTTCCTGCACACGTACAATAATGCGGAGAAATAATTGCTGTAAATATTCTTGAAACATTTCACATGAAAATAAGAACAATTGGTTCCTGCACATCATTATATTAATTTAACCAGTTATTTATTGGTCCGTGCAATTACGTTGTTCGTGTCCGTTGCCCCGCTACATTACATGGTCCTGGCTGTACTAATACATCCTTATCCTCTACATATATAATTTCAAATTTTGAAGTTATAAATGGGATGGAATGCAACCCAAACTTCAGGTCAATTCTGAGAAGAAGGGCCTTTTTATTCTTAAAAAACATTTGAACACCCTAAGGGCACTAGCACTAAGTAAGAAAAGGTGAGCGAGTGCCCAAATTAACTGTATATAATATTAGCTCAACGGAAAGCGTGGAGAGGAAAAATTAATTTTTAGGTTTTCGGCAGTTTCACGAAACAGGTACATGTTGCTCCATCTTTTCCAGTTTTCGGGATTTGTTCAATTCAAACACCCGTCAAAAAGATAGTTTTTACCCAAAACCCGAAGGCAAAGTCATCCAACACCGTATTCGCTTACGAACGACGGTGGCTCCACGCCGGATTTTCAGGAAAACCGAAAAACGGGTAATGTAAGTTGAGTATGTGATTGACTTTTTGTGGATTGGACTCCAAGCCTATAATTTTGGAGAAAGTACTCTGAGAAAGTGTTCGGCAACTCATACGCGCCCTTGGGGAAAGCTGGAAAACTCCACAATTCTTTCATCTTTTTCGGAGAACCCGAAAAGTAATTAATTCATATTTTAGACTCGAAAAATCGGCAAAAATCCCGCCTTGTAAGGTTAAAACTGTTGTTCAAAAACACTCAGGAAGTTGAAAAAAGAAGCGAAATATTTTTAGTTTTTAAATATGTAAGCAATGCAAAGAATAATCGAATGCTTTTTTAAACATGAAATAAATTTGGGAAGAGAAAATCTGTGTACTCGCAGGGAATATAAATAATTTGTCCGACACTTTTAACGATTCTGAACTATTGTTCAGATAATTTGTCACAACACATAATTAATGTACACGGTAGAATTGACAAAGTAATGATTGTAAGGGTATTCAGGAAGCTGCATGAACTTCATTTCTAATTTTTATATTTGTCCAAGAGGCATTTCAGAATGATGCCAGTGAACTAATAACAGGAAATTTTATTTCAAAATTTTCAGTTGACCCATTGATTCAGATGGGAAACTTACATGGTACTGTAAATGTCTTATTTTTTGAAAAATCCTTCTCGGGAATTGTAGTAAAATTATACCAACTGAACGTAATTGTTTAATATATTTCAGAACATACATCCCACCCAAAATTGGATACCTCCGAGAAGAGTTGAGATTTCGCAATTATGGAGATTCCAGGCGACCGAGTTCCGGACGCCATGACATTTAATTGTAAGTAATATACACGAATATTAAACTTTCAAAATTTGAAGTTTCTAATCGCAGGATTTTTTCTTTTTCAAGTCCATATTCTCGTAAAGACGATAAACGCCAAAACTACTGCACACAGTTAACCGTGAGAGAGAGTGATTCGCATGCCTAGAAACTGATTCAGGTGTGTAATTGAAACAAACTTAATTCCAGGAACGATGAATTCGGCTTGCTCGGCCAACTCCTAGTCACAAATCAGTGTAATTAGATACGTCATAAATTATTGACTAATATTTCTTCCCAGAGAGGATAGTTTGTCAGTTATCAAGTCGGAGCAATTTGTCAGTTTTACGTATTCTTGACCGGGCGGTGTTAACATTGTCCACCGCGTCGTTTACGTAATTAATTCAAGCCAAATCAGGATTGACTCAAGAACCATCCCTTAGAGTCATTTTTAAATGTGCTGGCTGCGTGCGCTATTTGCTACAAAACAGTTCTCGTTCATAGTTACAAATTCTTAAATAATCAAACAACAGTGTTTCAGGCACAAATCCCTAAGAACGTACAAATATATAGTTTGAATGAGAAATCGGGAAATAATTTTATCTGTCAACTCAACCTTCATATTGCTAACAAGTATACGACTACATAGAATAACTCTGAACGTTATATTCTGATCTGAAAATTGCTTTCAAAGTCGTTTGAACTGTAGAATTTATCAGTTCGTTACAGTATAGTGACTAATGTTTAATTTTTTTTTCTCCTTATTATGTTAATTTATTTTTTATTTTATTTTTTATCCTTATCCTTATCTATGAATCGGGCTCTGTATTGACGAATACCTCTTGCAGGTCACTGGTTTGAAATAAACGTCTAAATAAATAAATAAATAATAAAATAAATTAACGTAGTACTGACAAAATACGAACTGTTTTAACCGTCAAGGCAAATTATAGGATTAATATCGTGAAGAACATCAATGCTCCTGTATCGGAACTCAGGCTTTCAATTTTAATCGGTCTGAATTAAAGGGGTGTCGACTGTCGATTGCGTGTTCCGTTTCATAGCTTTAAATTGTACACATAAAAATTAAAAGGCTTGCGGCACTTTACTGAAAAGGTGTGGAAAAGTACTTAATAACACGCGCACGCCCTTAAGGAAAAGATGTTATAGAAGTGTGCGCCGTTGTAATCAGACATTACATTTTACAATACATTACTAAGTCCGACTACCTTGTTTGCGCTTTACATCTGATATCAAATGACTATAAAAAATAAAATTGTATATTTTTCATTCAGGGAGGGATGTGATTAAGACCACGACATGGAATAATATTCAACCCTTTCGATCCGACCGGGCAGAGCAGGACTACTTTATAAGTACACACTTCTAGGCTTGCTCCCGATTCAATTAAACACGAGCGGTCACAAAAAATGATTCAACCCTTTTTGATTCAACCCTTTTGATCAAACTCGAATATAAAATGAGATCAGCAGAAGGGTGCTGACTTTTTTACTCCTTTCATGACTCGACAATAAACTAAATACTAGCCGGGAATGAAGAGAGGTAAGACAGCCGGAGAATAGTTGACTAACAGATTGGACAAACAATTTATTCGCCGTTTATTCACACTTAAGGCGTGGCTTCATGCATTCGTGTGTGTAGACCATAGAAAAATGTATAAGCAATTATTGGGTAGAAATTTACGGAAATTAACATGAGTACTAGGGTCAAAATCTTGTGAAATTTTTGCCGTAATTCTATTTTACAATAGTCTCTTGGGAATTAGCCGTAATTTGTTAGAATATTTTTTTTCCTATGCAGGTTGCCTTTATAAAATAGAAATGCCTACTTTCAAGAATTATTTTCGACCACTTACAGCATAGAGATTTTTTAATTAGAATTGGATTTAGTGTTCAAACTTGTGTGTGGTATTTCATCGGATAAGAACTTTCCTGCACTTGTGCTTTAGGAAGTTCGGAGTTCAGACTTAAATCTTAGAAATAAAAATTTTGATGCATAAAAAGGTCGACAACTTCACATTTCAAATATGAATTAGCCATTAATTCATATTCAAGTCAACTCATCAAAGTGTTCAAGTCAAAATAGGATCCACCGAACAGAATACAGGAAAAAGTAACGAGGGCGAGTCAATACTTTCTATTGAACTGTTTCACTTTACGGACTCAAAGTTGAACTTAGGATTCGTTTGATTTGACGGAAACAATTCAAACGTAATATAAAAATGTTGACAATTGAAGTTTTGAGTAATACTTATAAACTTCAAAGTCTACATCTTGTACACGAAGACGAAAGAAAGCTTTGAAATACGTTCCAGTTTCTTAATTTGTGACTTTAAGAAAATATTGATTCCAGAAGAATTTGACAAATAATTTAGCATAGCAGACCTTGTTGAAGTTAGCTTTCCCAGCTGTAGAAGAGAATTGTTTTTAAATTACAAGCTGGCGCTGGCATAACCGAATACCGTCTAATGCGTTTAGGTCAATTTAGAACTATAGCTTGGATTTGAGTCGAGCTATACTTTAACGGAGACTCGAGCTAACATTGTATTCTTCGAATATCTTGAAAACCTGAAAAAAGCGATCAGCTGAATGCAATAAGTTCCAAAGCGAGAAGCGAATTCACAATATTGAGAAAACAGATATACAGAATTAACAATAACCAATAAAGCTAAAGAAGTCAAGCAAATAGAACCGCACCCTTGTACCGCACCGGAAAATATATTAGAACTGCTTCGTATTGGGCTCGGTTAAAAGATGATCCACTTTCTTAAACGATTTCGGGAGAATCTTACAAATATTGAGCTTTAAATTCCCACTACAACGTCCGAGTTTTGAATGTATTGGATTTGAGCTTTCCAAAATGTATCAATTCATCCTTGCGAATCTGAATTAGTGAAGATGAGGTTTCATAAAGGAAAACCGGAAAAAAGTGAAGTGTACGTTGTAAAACAAGTTGTATTGAAAACTGTTGTTAATACTGGTGAAATCCCGTTGAGAATGCATTCATTAATTAATTACGTGTGCTAATTTTTCCTATCTCAAATTGAACTTCCCAATTCAGGTCAAAATAAAATGCAAACTAAAACAGCAGCATATTTATTACGAACAGACAATCACGAGTCACGACAATCAATGACAATCAATTGTGGAATTTACCAAAGGGATCCGTCTTGGATGTAGAAAATTCACTTCACCGTAGTTGGTAAGATTACATTTCTCAAATATTGGACTCAATATAATTCGCACAATTATTTCGATTCTTTCAGATTCACCTGATTAACTTTCAGACAACCGAACAAATTTTCTTCAACAGGATTTTACTTAATTAACCGATTCGTTGGTCGATTGGAGGAAATATTAATATTTCGCCGGAATTGGACAAACTTCTCGCCATGTACCACTTGAATTTCGTTCTACCTTTTTTATTCTGCCCGAAACGCTTTAAATACTTCAGTTTTGAACGACTGGAGATTAAGAAATACATTTAGATTATTTTGAGGATTTTGATTTTATCTGGAAATTTTAAGAATTTATTTCTTCAACGATATGATCTTTAATTTCTGAGTATGTTTTTGTCGAAAAGAGGAACACCCTGGAGTATTGAATAACCTGGAGAGGAAAGAGTGAGGTCTGGGGGTTCAGGGGAAGAACTGAACAGAAACTAATATTTATCCTGGAAGGTTGGAATTCTAGCCTGAACTACCGGAGAGGTTTATGCGTCGACTCCACGGTTTGGAAACTCCATGAAGTTCCACTGAAAGGGTTTCGCTTCGAAATCAGAATCGCAACTGGTCCATAAAATAAAAATTCAATATCAACGAACCAACTGCAGATGATCAGTAATATAGCAACAAAGAAACACTATTACGATCAACCAATGGGATTTGAACGAATAGATTTTTTAACCCTCTCCACACTCCGACCTGATGTTTGATCAAAGGAGTAAAATTTTTATGGGATCTGTTTTTTCTTCATATAATATCAGATATAGTTTAGATTCAGGTACTTATTTCATACTCGTGGACCTTCCTGTCAGTTGCCAATTGTTTGATATAAAAAATGGGCCTGATGCGAAAAAAAAATCTTCATTTAATAACAACCACCAGCCTTGGCTTGGCACACTCTAACTACAACATACCAATTTTTTGACAATGAAAAAAAAATCCAAAACCCTTTCTATCAAAAACCAAACTACATTACATTAGCCAAGCCCTGTCCATTGGGTTTAAAAAAACTGTGTACGTTGCATTTATTTCATAAAATGGGTCCACGGATTTCTTTATATAAAGAATCATCATAAAAAGGGTGAACGGTGAACCCTTTTTATTGAACATCGTATAAAAAATATAAAGGGTCTAAAAAAAAACCAAGGAAAACCTTAAGCCTTTATTCACCGACTCAATGAATTGATATAAAAAGGGATCCGCATCCCTTGGATTTTTTATGTAATAATCTCAACCTTAAGGTCCAATGGAATGCAATGCAAGGGTTAGGATGCATGGGCTCGTGTTGATGCTGCTATGTATCATTTTTTATCCGAAAAGGAGAAGGGTACGTGATATCAGTAGTACCTGAAAATATTTTATCCTTCGGTCTCAATTTTAGTTGTTTTATAACATCACATTGCTGCGGCACATTTCGATAATGTACATTTATAATATTCAAGAAATCTGTCATTTTTAGGCTCGATTCTCGATACCCGTATTTTAGGCACCATACGAATTTTAAAAGGTCCCAGCATCCAATGATGCTGCTCTACATTATCAAATAGCGTAGCTGACCAACAAAACCCATACCTTATTTTAGATTTAAACTTTCAATTTTGACGTTATGTCTATGAGAAACATTGACAAACCACACTCGTAAGATTTTGAAGAAAAAATTCCATGTTTCGAGGACTACTGTATTTCTCAGTCGGTTATTTGAACTGAAGACTAATTCTTATTTAAAAAGACATTATCTCTAATAGGTTGTTACTCAATTAAATCCGGCCATAATGTCGAAATGTCTGAATTCGATAATGTCCACACGTGCATGTGCACCATAAATAGTTGAAACTTTTTCTAAAAGATCCTTGCAGATTTTATTTGCAGTGTTCATGCTAAGCATCTTAGCTGCAGTGTCACGCTACGGTGTACCAAATCGAAGCAATTAATTGGCAAGAAACTTTATGACTGCCTGTACAACCGATCTCGGCACTGAAATCATCAAGATAGCGGTTTAAAATTTTATACACATGATTTATTTCCTAATGTAAATTGCTTTAAAGTGATAAGTTATATTAAGATAATTAATACTTATATTAAGTTGAATGTAGGCCAGGATAAATCATTAGCGGTTCATGCATTTTCCTTTCTCAATATCTTTCTAAAACGGTTTCAATCGTTAGCACACTACGTTCTTATTTACTCATTAAGAAGAATGAATTCCGTCTCCTCCTAGTGGATATTTATTTCATAGCTAGCATAAAATGTCATATCGGTTGTCATTGAGTGTCGTCATTTCTGACTTTAATTAGGTCCTAAGTATTTCTATCTATAACTTAAAATTAACACGGTACCTACATACAAAGTCCCTACTCAACATCTCTCACCTGTCGCCTGTCGGTCCACACGCGCAGGATTGTTTAGAACGGCTAGAATTGAAAAATAATATTATATAAGTACTATAGATCTTGATATTTATCAAGTTACTGCATTCGGAGTTCTGCCTGCCTGCCTGCCAGTTACTAGAAAAATACACCACTACTACCATACCAAATATTCGGTTATCTTTCCAGCCGAAAAAGTCGATTTTCAAAAATTACTAGTACAAAAAAGCTACTAGTTTGACAGAAAATAGATGAAGTGAGGGCTAGAAGGTTTCCTAACTTCCTTCGTGGTTTCATAACGTTAAACTTATAATATGCGTCGGATTATTGATAAACTGTCGTTCGGGGGTTCACTGATTAAATGGTATATTACTAATTTCAATTTTTTAGAGACGAGAAAATTAATATGCAGTTTAATAATAAAAATAATATATAGTTTATCATTTTAAAATCGGTACCTTGAGACTTGAGACTATCGGTGATTCTGATAGAACCAGGCAACCTATACTACCTATAGAGATCCAATCAAAGTTTTCATCACCTGTCTGTTTAACTTTTTTCATGTCAGAGGATCCCAATTGGTGTGAAAAAGTGTATGGCGGGTCTAGGTCGGAGCTTCAATTGAAAACGTTCCCTTGTAAGCAAGTCATAATTTCTATTTCGCTGCATCGTCAAATCATTGTTACGTTTACGTCCAAAAATCCAAAAACCTCTAGTGAAACGTTTCCATAAAATGTCCAGCCAATTGTGGAGGTGGTGCTCAGTTTTTTAAATGACAACTGATTTATAATAACTTCTTGCATAGGTTGATAGCTCTCTATTTAGCATATTTCATTGTTATGTCCAAATTGCCATACAGGGATTGGGATTGTCTCAAGCAGGTACTTTTAAAGTGTTGGTCACCTCCTTTGAGACATCTGATCATCATCGCGCCATCTGAGGATGAAAAGTTTTTCATGTTCGTGTGGCGGAAACAATCGATTTTAGGGTCGGAATTAAAATACAAAAGTGAACTGAAAATTCATAATTTTCAATTTACATCAACTGAAAAATTGAGGGGTCAACAAAGGAGTGACCTGAAATCAAGACCACAAGATGACGTTCTATCATTTCGGAAATTGCCTCGCTCTCTCATACATCCCTTATTACCTAACCTACAAATACACCGGATTGTAAGTTGAAGGAATCATTTTCATCAAAAATTACAGTTTTTTAATTAATTAACAGAAACCTGTCATTTGTCATTGTTGACAGTATTTTTATGGCCTCAGAAATTTGGATAAATATGGTATAATAATATATTTGGAATTGGATTGGAAGTCGATAATTAAAACCGGTACAGTACAGTACAGTCTCAATTTTTTATTTCTGGATAAAGACTCGACCACGTCAGTTAATTTCTTTTAGATAAAGAATTTCAGAAAACTATAGCCGTGCGGATTTCCGTAATCCGGACAGGTAGTATAATTAAGAAGTAGCCCCCAATAGTTTGACATTGTGTTGGACGTCATTTCTGTGTTCATTCAATCTAGTTTTAAACTTGACCAAGATTCATTTACGAAATTAGGTTAGTAAATCATTTTAAAATATTATTTATTTCCTAGGTCGGAATATGGAGCATTTTGGAGATGCATTCAAGCTGGGACAATATACACATTCACACAACTCGTCAAGATGTTAATTTTGGCCACATTTTTTCCTGTTCCTCTCCAGGATGAGATGGGGATGATTAGTGACACACCCCAACTCTTTAAGAGCTCATTTGGATTGGTAAAATTTTGACTTCAATTTCCAAAACCGACTCAAGACTTTATCCGCGGATTTACTTTACATAAAATTATTTTTGTATATCGACAGGAATTTTTGAAATCATCGATTGACATGGTTGACCTCGTCGGTCTCTACCTTGCGTTGTCAAGAATTCCAGGAAGGGGTCACGCTAAAATATTATCAGCTGCCCTTGGATGGGGAGCTGCAGAATTAATCTTCACAAGATTCCTTACGCTTTGGTTTGGTGCCAAAGGAGTTGAATTCAACTGGAAATACATTCAATTGAGCTTGGATTCAAATGTTGTTATGGTTCGTGAAATTTTTTAAGTTTATTATTGTAAAATTAGAATCTGGGGATATCATATTGGGTTGACTTGAAGCCTTCGAAAGAACATAGCTTGCCTAAAACCTGAACTCCCTCGCATTCACATTCGCCTGGTACTCGAAACCTATTTTAATATTTTTCAGTTATAGGTTCACTAAAAATCAGAACCACCAATTTAATTTAATTTTCAATAGGCTCAACATATCGCAACAACGACGCTTGTTTGGCTCTGGTCAAGACATGATCTCAAGACCTCATTCGTCCCACTTGTTTCAGCAATGATTGTGGTAGGGGCTTACAAAGGTCTTTTTATTGACTCAGTGACTGCGATGTGCGGACTTGACCCGTGGGTATCCCTTATCGTCAAAGCAGCCGTCACAGCTTTGTTGGGAGTTGCAACTCTGAGAGTTTATTCAAGTGTTCCGTAGTATCCGTAGTGAGTGTTAGTTCATAATTTTATTGTAGTGCTATGTATGCCCATGCTTGTGAGAAATTCCGTTTGATATGATTGATTGTTATACCAAAAATGTCATGAATAAATAATGTTTTTGAAATCAAATACTTTCTGTCTGTATAAACTGAAATTTATTCCATTGTTGGTATGGATGCAAATAGGGGATGATAAAAGAAAAACTTAAGACCTAGGTCTCTCCTTCTTTTCCTTGTATAAAGCCAATAAGGAAACATTAGCAACTTTAACGACCTTGAATCGGACTCCAGGAATATCACCTACGGCGTGGCCTTTACGTCCGAAACCTGCCACCAACACTTCGTCGTTCTCCTCAATGTAATTGAGACAACCGTCCCGAGGTACGAATGCTGTGATCTTCTTTCCGTTCTTGATCAACTGCACTCTCACGCACTTCCGGATGGCAGAGTTAGGTTGCTTAGCTTCAACTCCAACCTGTAAATTAAATCAACGATATAAAACGATCAGTAAACTCAAAATGAAACAGGAACTAAGCCAAAAATAATTATAATTGGGAGTTTGGGTTCGAACGAACACGAAATACACAACTGAAAAAAATCATCCGGGAGTGAAAATACTATCGAGTATTTGTTTCCAAATTGCTGGAATTAAGGAAAAATTACAAATGACAGATGATTTTTCACAGGTGTATTGAATGCTATAGCCCAATGGCCCCTTCGTGTCTCTACTTCATACCGCATATCCGACATTATAACACGGCTTTCAATATTGCTGACTGTTTCTTTCTTGCGTTAAGATAGTTATCATTTAAAGACGTCGTATTGCTACTACAAACTACAGTATACCGAAAATACAACGGTAGAGTACATAATAAGAAAGAATGAATTAAATTAAATTAATTGGACTCAAATATAAAGCTAATTAATTTATCCTTAATTATAATCACCTTCTCAAGAACAATTCCCTTGGCATGGGATGCTCCTCCGAAAGGATTGGCCTTCCAACGAGTCCCCAAATGTGCTTTCTTGTAGTCTTTATCTGCCCATCTTTGATCCCGTCTATGATTGACGTGCTTACGGGCGGTTCTCAAACCACGCGGCTTTCCCATGTCTTTTTCTTACCTATAAAATCAAATTAATTTGAAATGACTTATTACGTTCATTCGGAATAAAACGTCCTCACTTGTGTGCTTAAAACAAAACTCATCAAACACAAATTATGTATACGTATACGACATACGATGGAAATGAAAAATATCAAGCTCTCATTGACTCATTCCATTGTGTTTTGTCTTCGTGATTGCATTCAAAAATTCGAAATTACAATACAACTTTGAAATGTCTTGATTACGATTACGAAACACACTGCCATGTGCTAGTAAGATTACGCTCAAATTCTAAAAATTCAGACAAGTCACTAGTTGAAAATATTACACTCAAGGGAGCATGCATGTATGTGTTCAATTTTGACTTTTGAAATATTTGTCAAATTAGAACTAGAACCGACTATAATTACGAACACAATACGAAATGATTAATTTGCAAAATTCAATCAAATTTTTGAGATAAAACTTACCAAAATTTGACCAAAAATACAGAATAGTGAACAGCTTCTGGCTTGAAAAGTTGGTTGGATGAGTGGTCGGCCGGTTTGAAGGAATGGCTGACGAAAAAAGTAGTGAAATGAAAATGTGCCTTGCCGGATGGACGAGTGAATTTGGCTCATAAATTTGTGCCTGAGCAGCGCGAGATGGCGCGCATGCGGCCACACAGCAGCAGCCAAGCTTTTGACAGTTTTGCCGCGCACACAACTCAATTCAATTCCTATTTTGTTTTAAACCAAATCTTGATTCAGTCGCCGCTTTCCAACGAAAATTGCCCACAAGACAATTAAATTTTGTTACAGAATAGTTCCAACACCCGAATATCCAAAATAGCACGTTTTAAAAATTTATAGAAAAATATATAATTATTATAACCAAAAAATTCGTGCTCCAGGTTGGTTTTGCCAAATTTCAATACCACTTTGCGATAACGCTAAATGGCTAAATGTTATTGAAATAAAAAGGTTATTCTTTTTTACCTGTTTTTAGAATAATGGAAAATCCACCTGCTGTTCCTGTGGTAGCTGCTGCACCAGCAGAGATAAAAGAAGAAGGGCCGTCTGCGGCTGTAAGTAAATTTAGGACCTTCTTCCGGCTTTACATTACAATAGCGATTCAATAACTAATGAAAATAACACAAGAGTAATACTGATAATCCCATGCATTTTAACAGAATCAGAACCCGGCAGAAAGTGCGCCTGCACCCGAAGTACCAAAAGAGGTAAAAGCAGAAGGACTACTACCTTCAGAAACCGATGAGGCTGCGGAAAATAATGCAGAGAAAGACGAATCCGGGGTACAAATGGACACTGATGAAGTATTTGAACCGATACAAAATTAAACGATTTTTCCTCTTGGAATTCGGTAACTAATTTGTTTCGTTTTATTCTCTCAATTTGAAGACTCTAGAAATTACGGAAGAAGAGAAAGAAAAGCCAGCTCTTGTTGAAGTGACTGGTGATGCCACTGAGGGCACGGGGACATCTTTATCCGGTCAAGTCCAAGTAATACTTCTGTTCAGTGTTTTCGTAATGATACATTGTGTTCAACAAAATGTTAATGATCCATCTTGTACAGAAAATTATTGCCAAAGAACTTGAAGTTCCGACGAAAAAGTCTCGAATCGATTTGCAAAGTATGCCAACCCGTCAGTATTTGGATCAGACTGTTGTGCCCATACTGCTACAAGGTTTGGCGGCTCTCAGCAAAGAACGACCTCCTGAACCTATCGAATATCTGGCCGCCTATTTGTTGAAACACAAAAATAAGTTTGACTTATAAGAATTGACTGAGTCAGTGCATCCTAGTTTCGTGAGCCAATATTGTCTAAAATAAATTATTAATTATGCATCAAATAAATAATCTAGCCATATTCATATTATATGTATGAAAAGCATTTTTAGTTATCCTCATTTTTGTCAATCCGAGCACCGGATTAAATAAAATTAAGATAAGAAATATTTTATTCTGTAAATCTCCCTGATATTCGCGGAGTCTATTTGTTTTTTGATTTGTTTTATAAAAATAAAAATGCATGACAAAGACAAAAATATTTTTCAACTGCGCTTTTTATTAAATGCTTCTTGTACGAGAGTACATTCTGCATGGTAAGAAAGTGTAAAACTTACTTAGTTGCAAATTACAATCTATTCTGGCACAAAATTTTCTCTTAGGTTGGAGAACAAATGATGATCCGTTTTGCCTTTTTTTATCGAACTATCAGAACTATGTATTCGTATTCGTCCATACAATACAAAGAATTTTAGCTTTACAAAAATGTATGTAGAAAACATACTGGAACACAGACGTACTTATACTATTTGTACCTTAATTTACAAGGAATAACAAACACTTGGATGAATTGAATTCGAAGTGACAAGTAGAAAACATTTTGCTTCAACAAATTGAGTCTTGTCACCAATAATGTGTAATGTAGTATTTGGACGATGACGTTGTATACCTCGTTACTTTAATTGCAAGTGCTATCACGTTGTTCCCTTATTTTACGAAAATTATTGAGATTATTGCCAACAAAGCATTGTGATGAAAAAGAGTTTCAGCCAACATTAACTTTAAATACAGTCTCACAGAGCTTACAGTCAATAGAAATAGAATACTCTTATGTACTATATGGAATTACAAACAATAACAGTAAAGAACCAGTAACTATTTTGTTTTAATGAAACTATATATTAACTAATAGGATAAACCGGGAATTTTAAATAGGAATTCATAAATAGATTGAATGAGACAAAATTCATTTTTAATTCATGGTCGTGCCCAAATATTCAGGTCGTGAATCGTGATGCGTTGCTTTTAACTAAGTTCGGATTTGCAAAATTGCACAGCGGTTGGGTCCAAGATAATAGTCAGAGATTCAAAGACCAAATCATGTTTCATGATAGGGTCAGTCATTTGTCCAAATCTTAAATCACGTGAATTTTGTGGACATTTTTATAAATAAACGCATCCATCCGTACCCTGAGTAATGGAAACAATCACATTATTACTGGTGTATTAAATCCACCTCAATAGATTGCTTTTAGCAATTTGAGCTAAGTACAATTAAATTACAATACAAATACAAAAGTTTTACATCCAAGTTGTGAGTTCGTTCATGAGGTTCATAATTAAATCTGAAATTTAATCATTCATCTTCCGCATTACTCTTAATAGAAACTTCACATTAAATTATGTCTGGAAAGTCTGGATACAAAATTACAAAACATATCTACCAAACGTGGTCTGAGTAACAAACAACAATAAAAAATTATTGTTATGATTGCTTTTTTGAGCAACGCGAACGCGGCATTTACATTATTAACCTTAATTAACTAGTCTCACTGTACACAAATAGTCAAAAAAGTACCGTAATATATAAAACTCAAAGCTGAACTATTTGAAATATGGCGTGGCCTCGTTTAAATCGGAACGAGCACTGGTGTGGTAATTGAATTAGAGGAAGGAAAGTAATTAACTCCAATCCTCATCGTCGTAATTCGTGTCCTTTTTTGGAGGGGCACTAGGTTTTTGGGCTGGGGTTCTGAACCCATAATTTCTGACAGCCTCAGGTCTTTTTGGTTTTATACTTGGGGCCAAACCTTTCTTCCCCCCACTATCCTTTGATGGTGCATTCTTTTTGAAATTACTTCTATCTATTTTAACTGGTGGTGAAATGTTGATAGAGTATTCTTCGTCTGGTGGGTCTAACGCAGAGTCATTTGCAATGCCATTCATTCCAGCGGAATGAAGTTGTGGCATTCCCATGGGTAGGGGTGGTGTTGACTCAAGCATCCCATTATTTAATGGCGGTGACAACAATTCGTTCATGTCGCAGTCTGATGTTTCGCAAGAAACGTAAGTCGGTGGAAGTGACCCTCCATTGAGGACTGATTCTTTGAAACCAATCTCCATATTCGCTGCCTTATTCGCTCCACCGTTAGCATGTCCATTCTGGTACCATTTTCCTCCATTCCCATTGCTTGTACCGTTTGTTCCGTTGCAAACCGTCTTGATTGGTTTTAGTTGAAGGACAATATTCTTGGTAATTACCATTCTTCGAACGAATTCTCTGAACTGCCAGTCCTGTAAATTCTTTTTCATGAAATCCAAGACTAGCCAGTCTCCAAAGCTGAGGTTGACATCAATGATAGCGCGCTTACTACGCTTCTTCGTTATCATTTGTCCATTGGAATGAATAGTATAGGTTCTGGCTTGTTCAAGATCCTCTCGGCAAGCTCTCCCGACGAATTTTCGATACTGCCATTTGCGGTAAGGTGGGAAAAATATGAAGACTAATCTAATGCAGGACACTGCATTTATAACAAAAACTAAAGCCAGCCACCACCAGTACAAGAAAAATGACCACTGTGTTATATTGTTCATCGGTAACTGACATTGAGCAGACTTGACCTCCATATCACCAGAGAATCCGTACTTGGCCCACTCACATTTGGCCATTTTTGGAAAAACTGCATCCATCGGATTTGGCCAAGGATCACTGTCGTCCATGAAATTGAGCAAAACGTTTACTCCATAATACCTGTAGAGCTTCCCAATGAAACCGCACAAATAATACCATTGGCCATAGGGTGAAAGTGCAGCCATAAACTTGCAAGCCGCATAGTGCCAAGCAAAACTTCCATTGAAACCGATTGTTTCCAAATAGTAAGTTACACGAGTGTCGTCTTCTGTTGCGTTTTCAGCAGGGGTTACTTCAACCAACGACTTGATCTTCTCGGTGCCGCGGAACTAGAAGAGAAATAAAAATAAATCACAATTATTGACTTAGGACGAGTAGGTTATACGAGGTGTACGTTAATTAAGTACGTTGGTTGCTGTACGTAAAGGGCTTTAACCTCACCCTGCACTATATCTGTGATAGTGAGGATAAGATAATCGACCTTTATTTCATAATCAGACGAACTTATTCTGGGAACATTTTCATCAAATCAAATGAGCAAATCTCACCTTCCATAAGAAGAGTGGTAGAAATGACACAACTGCCAATTTGGCCAAAATCAGCCAGACGTATTTGTAATATCGCTGCTTCAAGAGTTCATCTTTATCTTTACTGTAGCGGGAAACTCCAGGGTATGTTACCTCTCCTCTTGCAGATGGTTGTAAAGCCCTAGCGACGAGGAAAGTCTCAAAATTCCAGCAATAATCATTCAATTCTGAATCCCCTCCACCGCCGTAACTCCCACTCCGAGCCCCGCTACTTCCTCCTCCATTTCCTCCACTTGTGGAACAATCCATCTCAACATTTCGGACAAATTGATTGGCAAAACTTAAGCACATCATCACGATGAGTAATGCTGGCGTATATTTTGTTGAAAGTTTGAATGGTATATCAAAAACTATGATACCGTCTTTTGTAATGAATTTTTTGAGCGGTCGCCATATATTCGTCGGTATGAAGGAGAGGATGGCTGCGATGGTAGGAGGGGCCATGTTCTATTTATTGTAGATAGATGATAACTGAAAATTTCCAACAGAGAACGAAAAATTAATACACAAACCTTCCTTTTACTTGCTGAGGCAGTGATCAGGTATTTGGTATTACTAGGGGCACGCTGATTTGACCAGGTAAGAAACTGAAACCAAATCACTTTTAATAATATTTTATCGCAGAGAATACAATAATACCTTCGCTTTTATCCAAGTATGCGATAATGTCCAGCCAAGGCCATACCTCACATCGTAATATCTAAACCGGAGAATATCAATTACTGAGTATTTTTAATGATCTCCCCTACTTATGTACGTTTAGTGTTGTAGTATGAATTACCCAAGATTCTTGTCCCATTTCTAGCTCAAAATTTCTAATTTTTCCTGTAATAACTAACTAGAATTTATAAGACTGAGACTGAGCTCAAAATATACACAACTTTAAATAATATTGTGAAGATAATAAAAACTTCTCAAGTAAAAATTCCTACTTCTAGCATGCGCTCGTAAGTTTTCGAGTCTTAATCAAAAGTTCAAGGTGCCTTTATTTACCAAAATGGAACAGGTGGCGTTAATCCTTTGTTATTGGAGGAGTTCATTAAATCTCAACTCCTTCCTGCATTGCACAAGTAAAACCAAAACTCAACTCCAACACTTGAAAATTCTCATTCTCTGAACGAACGTGTATTTTAACAAAAAAAATACACAAAACAAAACAGACGCACATAATTGAACAATTATCCATCTGCACCTTGCATGACATTGCCAGGTAGTCAAATGGAACAAATGTTTTGTTCTAAGTTGATTCAATGAGAATTTCTTAGACTAATACAGAGAATATTAGAACAATACTATACTCCCCGCCATTGGAAAGCGTTCGTACCTCCATTTTAATTCTATGTTAGAAACTACCAGTTTCAGTTTCGCTGCGACGATTTTGTAACTTGAACTGAACTGAACCTGTTTGTTTGGGCCACTGAAGAGCAAGTAGCACGTTATATGATTACATTCTATTTAGTCATCTAGTTTGGATTAAACAGAAACCCTTAAAAACAAATTAAAAAAATGATATGTTTCCAAAATGTCGTCCGAATCCGTTCTTGTCAACAAACGTGTCTAATATGCATATCGCCCCTTGAAATTTGCGCTACTCTGCAACTGCAAAGGTCCTGCAAAGGACCAGTCCGACTCACTAATGAGTCCATGAGACATTTCAATCTTTAAATCTATGAGAAACGGAGTTGATGAACACAAACAAATCCTCCACCAGTAGGCTCGACGTCCGCTTTCAGAGATTCAAACCGGGACTTTAACCTTTACAATGTTTATGTTATGTTGCAAGAATTAAGTAGGTTCAGATTCCTAAGACTTGCAGAGTCAGATGAATCTTGATCCAGCAAATGCAATCGACTAAAGATAATAGTCAAATCGTGAAAAACAGTCCATGTTATGCAGACTTGATAACCTGGTAGATCGAGTAACTAATCGCCATTTATAAATGATAAATTAGTCGAATTTTGTCCTGCCGAAACCGAGCTATAGCTATCCGCTACCGTTTGTGAGTTGTATGAACTATGGAATAATAATATCAATCGTAACATCTGTGATATAGTTACATATTCTGTTATTCACCATGTTCTATAAATGAGTTCATTCAGGAAAAACGGGAAAAACTAACCAAATAAAGCCTAATCTGTTTATACAAGAGAACAAATTGTAGTATTATATAACGTCGTATCGTAAAAGTTTAAAAGTAACCTTGCCGACGGGTTCAACAACCAGTAGAGTTAGGTGCAATGGCACTGGGGCACAAGCGACGTCGAGTTGACAGTTTGGCACGAATAATATCTGCTTTACAACGCTAGATTGGGTATTGGATTAAATAAGGATTTACTTCTTCATTTTATCACCAAAGTCGCCAAGTCAAAAGAAAATAAAAATCACTAGTGGTGACATATATTTCCATTGACAAAGAAACTCCATGTTACGTAACCATGTATCTCAAACAAATATGATGACTTTGACTGTATTAACTTAACTAGTTGACCGAAATTTTACACGTGCAGTGCTACTGCCTAAATGCTTTCAGTCCCGCAAGCCGGCTAATCTATGTTTAGATTCAGATTTCTATTTCGGGGTGACTTCAAGTCTGCAGTACAACTAAGTTAACGAAACCTTAACCACGTTCTTAATATTAATGAATGCACCATTAAAAATGCAGATGCCTGTCCCGCCAGACTAATTTGCTTAACCGGATACAGAGGTGTTGCAGAAAACCACGAAAACAAGATAATGGTAACTTGTTAGCTTGTGCAATTAATAACTTTCCGTTGTTCCCATACGATTCCAGTTCAGTCCTATTTGTTCTATCTATAATGAGTTTATTCATTTTTAATTTACCAACTCCCAAAAAATTCTAAAATGCAACTAATGAATCTATAATTGTCTGCCACCAGCCCCGGAAAGCGACGTAGCGACGCAAGACGTATTTAGAAAATACGAAATGCTCGAAATTATTTGAAAACTCCCTTAAGATTCATTTGAGTATTAGTACTAAAATGCACATGTGCAAAAATTGAGGCGGAATAAGGGACTAACCACGGCATTTGCATTCTGATTGCATGTGTCTCACATATGTGCGTGTTTTTTCTCTTTGTTAAAATTCATTAGTTCATATTTCATTTCATACGGGTAAATTTAACTCCATTGGTTAAACAGGCAAAGAGTATCCGGTCACATTGTGGCTCCAGGAAAACTAGGTCGAATGAAGAATTGAGCATATCCCAAACTAATATTATCAGGTACTGAACAGACTAAAAAAATATGCCCAAGGAAAGACATCAATTCATATCTGTGATTTCTGTTCTCCGCTGAACAGAGGGGTACGAACGAATGAACTGAAATGACAACGAAAATGTAGTAAGTGAAACCGATTGTATTGTACTTTATATTTACTTACAAACATACAAATTCCAGCAAATAAATATGTTATTCACAATTTGACTTGACGTTAAAATGTAGGTAAAAACTTCCACGCCACCTACCATAGTTTTGGATATTGTGGTATCAGAGTATCAGATTTCACTGTCGGATCACTTTCATAAGTCTAGCAAAATTACAAAACAACAAAATTTGCGAATCCATGTTTCTTGTGTTATTCCAGGAACTCATAAATAGGTACTCATTCCTCTCCGGGGGTAATGTACTGCACTCTGCACTGTACTATTAACAAAATAGAATAAAATGAGGACACATATACCCGGTGACTAAAAACAAAGACAAGAAAACCGGTATACTCAGCGACATTAATAAGTCAAAGTCAGACGTCTTCCAATTTCCAGGACGTATGGATGGATATGGATCTACATCCTGTCAAGTTTTAATAGAAATGAAGAATTCGCTACATTCGTAATCATAATACGGAATACTGGAAAGTATATCACATGTTATTCGTAATGTCTTCGTCGTCATAAAATTTTTGAATATAAATTACTCCGGAACTACTCACACACTCACAGGAGTGTGAAAGTCATAGCCTGATTTCAAATTCAAATTCGTCTCGAACCAAACTTTCCGATAGGCAGGTTGAGATGAGGTCACAGTTCAGTAGATCGTCTCAACGTCCGTGAGTCATAGATTGATCAACTCAACACCCACACGCTAAATACATACTGAATAGACTAAATACGGTGAACAGGGTTCCAATTTTTAATATTGAAATTGAAATTTTTTTACACGTGAAGACGTTAATTGAGCTCCGTAATCCAACCTAGACGTGCTAGACGGGACGTTAGATATAGGACTAGGACGTTGCCGGTTAATAATGAAGTATTTCGCTAAAGCGAAAAATCAACAACCAATCTAATTATTGCAGTTTCCTATCAGTAACTAAAATATTAAAAAACAAACTTCTAAATATGCACTGTTTCTGGCAAACGTAAGTTGTCCTAGTCAGACTCAGTTTCATTTAACTTTAATTCATACCAAACGCACAATCCACAACGCACTATTTGCAATATTTGCAGTTTATGCATTATGCGAAATACGAACTTAACCTACTTGGCAATCACTCCAACCATATCAGTAGTAAACTATAATCAACAAAAACAAAATGACTTGTTTGTTGAATGTTATGATTGATTAAATAACTGACCTTTATGCTCAGATTATAGATATGTTGACAATTTCTACGGACCGCCAACGTCAGTCACTTCCAATTGTTTAACTTTCCTTTCAGTCAGTTTTGGTGGTACTGGAACGGCAAATATGTGTTTGGCGCTGATGCCAACTCCCAGAAGTCACCCTGTTTACAAAATGTGCGTATCGGATGGTTTAATAAATGATTGATGGAAGGACACCAGACAGGCACTCGTGCCTTTCTTGAGCAAATGAATTGTTTCCCAGAGACTGGACAAAGATGGAATGATGATTTTTTGGATGCTAGCCGGCCGGTAAACCAACCTTATTCTCAGGTAGACAACAATAAGGACAAAATTCCATTTCTACGACCAAGCCTTAATGTTTATATCGAAGTCTTCGAGTCGTCAACTCACTGGACGGACAATTTGGAGGAGGTCCATGGATATGTATGTTATCTTATCTCCAGGAAATACGGGTACCTACAAATGTTTAGAAAAGAAAAATCACCATAAGAATTTCAATTCATTATAACATTTGAGACGGTGACGGCTAGTCGTAGAAAACTAAAACTGGGTTTATTTGCTCAAGTAGACACAATTAATGCTGAACCGGTAACCGCAACACAAATGCAACGAAAAGAGCGATGCGATGATTTCAGACAGATTATGAATTTTAAGTAAACGTGGCAAATTAGCATACAATTCCGGCATATCATGTTCCCTTATGAAGCTAGCTATTTCAAGTATAAACTCAATCAACCTAAACCTAAACCTTTAAATTCAGTTTCAATATGATGTAAAAACAAAGAGAGGTGATGATGACCTTTGCTTAACCGCACTCGGCACTGACATATGTAAAAAAAATGCAATGTTTACTAAACGTATGAAAAATTAAATAAAAGTTCACACGCGGTAAGCACATTACGTATTACGTACGTTTGTTTACGATTTAATTATGTTGTGGGTGTATGTAGTGCATTCATAATGCAATATTTGCAGTGAATTGCAATTCCATCGCATGCAGAATTGCCGGCAGTAATAAAAAAGGAAATGAACTCTCTTGCGAACTCGGAACTCGCGCATCAATTACATTACTTTAATGAACAATTGGAATAAAATAAAATCATTCATTCCAAGTATATTAGGATCGGTCATCCGATTCCATTCCAATAAATGGTCATTTTATTTTTATTTTGGGTTCCCCGACTCTTTGCAACCCTTCTCTCTTCACAATTTGTTTACATACAAAGTGATCTAAAAATATCACCACTGGACCTATTTTTATTTTGAAGTTTTACTTTCATTTCATTCATGAAATGTGGGTCTGCGGGTCTTGGTCTTGGCTACCCTTTAAAAATGGAAGCAGTCACATTTTCAATTCTCGCAATCATTATATTATTATTTGTATCATGATATATGCTGATTTCGCGGAAGTTTACATTCATCCACTGAACTAACACAAACATTCCCCTTTTATTTGCAAAGTGACAAGTAATTCAATGCTAATGTGAATTCAAGTGATTAGTGGAGTATGTGGTTTGTGGATCTGCACCTATATTGCAGATGCAAACCAGCTGAACAGTACTTAAGCTTTTTTTTCATAATCCCATATTTTCTACGAATTGTACTTATAATTCGTAGGGAAAACAAGGTCGAGATAAGTACTTTTATTTCTGTCCATCAATCAAGTTGTATCACCCATATTGTGGTCAGTGCAGTGGCCGTTCAGCCTCACCGCCAAACATTCGCATTTATAGTAACAAGAAATCGTTTATGAAATCGTTTACTGAGTTTACTCCAAGTAAGAAGTAAATTCAAAAATTAAGAAAATATGCGATACGTGCTTCAATATGGAATGCGATCCATACACGAGAATGTTGGCTTAGATTCTAGGGTGCATTCTGTAATAAATTCCCGAATGCCTTTCACTCTGATTTCGATTTCCTCGTTCTTTCCGTATCTGATACGAACATGGCATTCATGATTCCTAAAACAAATTAATCGAAATCGAATCCACAAAATAAACAATTCGACAAGTCCAGATATGTTTGCATACCTTAATTGTGGTCGCCGTTGCTGTAGCCAAAGAATTCCTAGGATCGCCGTGGTATCGCTTTCGCCTTCGTCAACTATTTTCTCCTTCTCGTTGGTTCTCTCTCCGTGGGTCGGTAAAAATAACCGCCGTTCTAACTATTTTGAATCGATTCCGATTCAAAATTTGACTTGACTTGGTTGATATTTGGTATTCGGTAGTTTTTACTTGCACAATATCGATCGATATCAGCACACCTTACAGTTTAGAAAATTCCAATTTTTCTGAAAATCTTACTCCCTTCGTTGTCTTTCGACCTTCGATGATGTTATGACTCAAACAAGTGGATGACCCAAGATTATAAGAATCTTTGTCAAGTAATATATTCCGATCTGTCCTGATCGACACAATGATGAAAATGATGATGTTATCAAGAAGATCACGTATAGAAACGTTTTAATTCGTACACCCACACAGTGACAGTACAATACTCCACACCTCCACAAATCGAACTTTTTTTAAGGAAAAAAAGTCACGAGTTCTAAACTCTTCTACAACGTTCTCTTCCTGATGAATAAATCTGTTTGCTCAGTCACACTTACTTGTCTTATTATTCCAAATGATATTGAATCAAATCTTGAGACTTCTGCTATGCGTAATGTATGATGAATTGGCAAAATCACTGCTGCTACCACTAAAAAACCCCACCAGGTAAGATTACAGAGAATAGGTGAGGCAAAGGGATATATACCCTCTTAGAACGTCCACCTGTCCTGTGCAAATTATTTTTACGTTACCTTGTCGTCGTCGTCGTCGTCTTTAGACTTCGCCCAATTAAACTGTGAGGAGAACAGAACAAATGAGTTTTTGTGAGTGGAAGTCGAGGCACGTCATTGTCCGCACACTGCAGACTGTGGACCTTTAAAATATGTGTATCTTTTTGTCCACACGACACAGGGATTTTTCCCTCCAGGCACAAAAATCCTATACTACGAAGAGAGTGCGAGTAATATGGAAAACAGCACAGGATTTTACATGGCAGGGTTGCTTTGGAGAGAGAGAGAAAGGGTTGTTCTGAGCAGATGGGGAATGTGGCTTCCAAATCCACCCAATGCAATCCTCTCTTCACCAGATAACCAGACCCGCATCTTCCTTGGGCCACTCTGACAAGAAATCTATTCAAAACAATGCTTAAATGTCAAAAACAGAAATTAAATGAAAGCAAAACACTCGGGGTGCAAAATGAGAGAATTCATTCTATTTTTGAGTCAAATGATGGCTTATCGAATACTTCTACGAGGAAGAAAGCCTTCAATCATGTTGCGCAAACTCGTGGTAGTACCCACTTTAATTGATTTATGAAAGCGTAGTAAGGTGAAAATCTCGGAGGTCACCGTACAGGGAAAGTCGGGCTAATAGGTAGACGACGACTGGGAAATGCAACTTCTACGCTGTCTTGGCTCTGATTGGCTCAAATAAAGGCAGCCCTTGACCTCCTGAACAAAAGTTCAAACATCGAAGCAATCCCGTGTGTGGGTACGAGATAGAAATATACATAATATACAAGTGTATACTTTTAAAGAAGTAAATATAAAGTATAAAATCAATTTAATTTGTGCGCGGCATGAGATTATGTCCATTTCTGTTTCGTGCATTTCTGTTTTGATTCTGCGAACTTTTAATCTCTTTATGGTCACTTACAAACTTTATCCAGGAGATCAAGAGCTATATCTTTTGTGCCAAATTCCACAGCTGCATCCGGATTCCTGACGAATTACAGTGGATTCTTCGATTGGACTCTATAAAAATTGAATTCGCTCCGTGATGCAAAAGGAACTACTAAGAAATGTCGTTATGTTGCAGGTTATGTTATACATAATATTGATATTCGATATGTGAATACTTGCTCCCAAATTTAATGAAGGAAGCGTCGGAACTTCTTTCCATTTTGTTCAATTTGCTCGACTATAGTTAGCTAATTATATGGAGAATTTCAGAATTCACTGTTTTCCATAATCCGACTATTTTCGAGCAACAATGATATATTTAGCATGTCAGGAGTTCCGGATTACAAAATTCGTACGTGTACAGTGTGGTTTTACATTTACACTGGCAACGATTTCGCATGAAATGAGACTTGAAATGAAACGAATTTGTTAATCGTTTCAGAGGTCTCGTTTCTGGTGTAATACAAAAGTCTGAAATGTTTCGAACGATTTCACTCTCATTTCAGGGATTGCAGGTCTGGCGATTTCATTTCATGTATTTCATCCATTTCAATCGAACCGACATTGTGACCTCGCACCGCACGGGAGATTCAAAATATTCTATTCTACTTTTCAGTTCACCTCAGCTGATTCGGCCTGAAATCTCGTGCTACAGATTTCAAGTGTAATTGCTCTATTTAGTTTAAATCAAAATTCCCGTGACGCTTGACTTGTCTCACACGATTGCAGAAAATTTGTATTTCGAGTCGTTCCAGCCATTTAATGCCAGTGTAGTTACCATTGTAAAATATCGAATATTTTGAATCTGCTCGCCAACGTGAGTCGTTAGAGTCGACACAGTATGCCTAATTAATGCTGAAGTATGTATATTAATACGAGTTATGATAGGACATTTTGTGTATCTTAAACGTGTCTTGTTTAATTAACATCTTGCTATGTTCGTTCATTTAATTTTATCTCAAAATTAAATTCTCTCCACAAAAATCTATCATGAACGATAAAATTTTTCAATTGAGAGGTAGTCGATATTTATGGGGATATGATTGATGCATCACCTGAAAAGGTTGTGAGTGAACTTGACCCTAGCGTCACCCAGCTGTCCTGTGTAATTCTGAGTATTGTGGCCAACATGCCTACCCCTGAAAGGATTATCATTACGGGACTGGCGACAGCAAGGGAGCGCAGGACTTTCACACGCTCGGTCCTGGTCCGTCGATCCTCCACCACCATGGCCATGTTTAGAAAAAAGACTGATTCTTTTTTGTTCCCGAATTATTTGAGGGTCCCTGGGTCCCCCCTCACCAGTGGATTGTGGAGAATACAGATAGTGGATGGGCAGATGCGAAGGATTGCGGTTCGATTCCTCACTCATGTATATAATGTTGAACAACAGACATATTTAGTCCGGGAATGTATTAGTATTAGTCCTAGAATAACTCGTTTAGATGTAGTAACACAATTTTATGTACAGGGTGAACCACCATGACGAGATCAGTCGTAATATTTGGTAATTTCAGGTTAACAACCGTGACGTTCTAGTTCTATTCTGATGTCTGACAAGATTTTTAGGGATTACCAGTTTAAGCCATATTATGTACAGGTTGACCTGGGTTGACCTTTAGATATGGTGACCCAAGGTCTTTTATACCCATGAGACCTTACCATTGTTGAGCCCAAAGCTCGAGGTTTAAACTTATTCTAACTTTGGGTAGCGTTCCATCTCACCGCATCTGCCTCTCCATCTCATCGTTCAGAAAGTGAAACAAAAGTTCTGAAATTGATGCTAATTTGTACAACTTTATGTTCCTACAAGATATTCCACTCTGCATCTCTGAGCCCATATATGATGTTTGGAGCTCCATGGCACTCAAGTGCGCCCTCCATTGAAAATGTACAGATTCTCTGTGGAGTTCTGTTTCTGGAAGCAGCTTCCCGCCTAAATCTACGACTGAATTGTTCATTGATTCATTTAAGTGATTTTTACATCACTGGTACATTTTTCAACTGTGCTGATTGTCAGAGTGCTGACGCTCTACCTTAGGATGATATATTTAAAATGGACTTCACACCTTTTTAATCCGAGTGTGAGAGTCCGGTAATATGAAAGTCGTTCTGTGCTAGCTAATTGCTTGCTGGGAGTGTAGATTTTGGTGGTCAGATAAACTATGCGGTTCAGCAGTTATGGCACACCCTGCCTGTTATGGGGGAATGCATTCATGCATAATAAAATATATATGATCTTCCTCAAGAAGATTGTGGATGGTGCGGTGGGTTGAGAATTACTCACATTCTTGATTCTTAATATTTTATTATGACTGACTGAAGGAGATGATGACGAAGACGATGAGTTGACGAGGTCTTTGCCTGGAGGCGTGATTATTATTTTATTTTTAGTGTGATGGTTTATGAATTTATGGTCCAGAGCAGCATGCTTGGGTTGTGCCGTACTGTACTGTAATTGTAGTTTCTGCAGCTGAGCATTTCTAACACGATACTACTGTCTGAGCATCTTATATGAGTTGACTTGACCTTTCCTGATGCGGCGTAACCGAATGTATGAAGGTCGGAACGCGGAAGACCGTAATCGTTGATTATGCCGCGCCGAATTCTATCTTATTTCGGAATGTGACCAGACGAGGACTGCGGAAATTGATAAACGTTGAGCTACTACTTTATTTTGTAATTGTGACTTCCTGTCTAAAGTCTTTCTATTCTGGCATGTGCTGATATCGTGAAAGAAGGTCAGGGAAATATCAATACCAATTCGGCTCAACCCAACATTTCTCTTTATTCCTTTACTTCAGGACCAAATTAACAAGTGTATGAACAATATATTTTATATTGATAAAGAAACACAATGTAACCAACTAGTAGAGAGTAGAGGGTGGTTCTTCTAAAGCGTACAGGAGAGTAGCAATTATTGCTGAGCGAATTGTCGATTAAAATATTTTTTAAATCGAACAGTCAAAAAATTATAAAATTAGAAGTAATTTTTGGTAAAAAAAATAAGGGAACCATGACGAATGGGTTTCTAGGTAGGGTTTCTGGTTTAATTCGAGTAAAATTCGTCGAGTAAAATTCTAAAATCAATTAGCTTGATTTAATCTCTACCAAATCCGTTAGTCAGTGTATTCAGGGACGAAGTTCATTTTCAAATTCGGACTGTACCTAAGTGGATTTTGGTTGTAGACATGATGACATGAACTCGGATTCAACGAAGTTTTAGTCGGAAGAAACATTTGGAATTTGTGTCGAAACTCGGTTTGACTCTTGCAACAAGAAAGTTCCACATGATTATAATAGTCCGCCTTCGCAATTGAGATTAATTTGTGCTTTGGAGACACTGCCAGCATTTTAATCATCCTGATGAATACGTCTCTACTTTTCAGTGCTGACATATTGTCCGCACATTCAGGTTTTTCATTTCGGAAATAGTACTTCCCACAAGATTTTTCAAGCGTTGGCAACAACCGGAATCTTATCACAAATTCACAATCGCAAGGGCAAGAACGTGAGCATAATATTACGACGGGACTGTGACTGGATCATAAAAAAACTGACTTTTTGGGACAAGTGCAGCAGAATGAACACTTGTTCGAGATATAACAAAAGCATACAAGTTCATTTATTATCTTAAGTCAGAAACAAGAGCCAATACTAACCCATTTAATAGGGTGGAGAGTGTACACAGATTCAGCAAGTTTTTCTACGAACACATCCTGTCAACGGCAGACAACGACGAGACGAATCTCAACGGAATATACAGGGTGAGTCAGAAGTATCTCACCCTATTCGATTTCATTATTCCGTCCATCGGATTATCCGATTCGACCGGGACACAGCTTAAAATGAAGCCAATGAAGTTCAATGATGTGCACTTTTGAGTTTCTAAACCAACGGCCAGTCCGTGACCGCTCAAACAGGTTGCTAAGATTTTTT
>JAQGCA010000063.1:0-54837 GCA_034698945.1 Protaphorura quadriocellata | reverse complement strand
ACTCGAGCGGTGAATTAACCTTAGGGTAGCCTGAAAATGAGATAAAAATAATCCCATGGTCAGACTCGGATTCGCACAAATCCGGATTCGCGAATCCCGAATCCGGTAGAAGTCGGATTCGGATTCGGATTCGTTAGCGCGAATCCGGTAAAAGCCGGATTCGGATTTGTGGAGAGCATTAGACTAGTAGAATGCTCCCAACTACGCGAAGCGATATTCAAATACGTTGTATTCAATTCAAAACTATATCTGAGAGTTGACCTCTGCATGGATAGTCCCATAAAGCCTATTTACACTTGAATTTTGTGCTCACGATTATTGCCTACTCGTGAATCAAGTATATTAATTAGTCAGCCGAGAAGTAAAAGATCTACGGTGTTGCCGATTATGATTTCCGTAAAGATCATTACTGTATTTTTCTGGAGATGACTGAAAGTTCCCAGCTGAAGACGAATTCGAGCCATGGACTTCAAGTGTGCCTTGGAATATACAGAAATACGTTCAATTTTGCGTGTGTCTAGAATTTGGTCGGAAACCTCCTGACAGAGAGCACAACGGTGTAACAAGATGAAAACGACGAGCAAAATCGTTTGACATGTTATTAAGTAAGCTACGACTATAATCCCCAAGTCCTTTGAGATCAAGCTGTACAGAATAGCGACGCTGAAAACAAGTGTGATCGCGATGGTGGATGGTACTACGAAATCAAACATGCACTTATCCAAGTAAGCAAAGAAGACTTGAAAACACCGATAGTTGTGTGTCCAGTTTGTGTAGGTCCTCAGGTCTGAGTACGTTGTCATCATGTCTGGCGTCATATTCCTTTAAAAAGTTCACTCTTTAGCATTTCTATTATCAGTAGGTCTCACAATAAAAGTCTTACCTCAATTCCCGGAAAATATTTAACCCAGGAAAGGTAAATAATATGAATATCGTCATGTACACAAACGCCGCTGTCACATTGTGAAGATACAATAAAAACTCGACAATTGACATCAGCAATACCAATGCTGGCGAGTAGTGGCTGCTCGCCACATATCCAAATACGATGACTTTGTTGTCTGAACAAATTGGCAAGATTGGAGCCAGGGTATGAAGTTCGCATCTTAGTAAGAAGACCAAAACGACTGCCGCAGGGAGTGCCAGGAATTGTTGTACAATGATGACCAATATAGCGGGTGCCCAGTTCTTCTTACCTCTTCCGTCAGGCCGAAAGTATTTCTCTATCAGATATTTGGAAAATCGGTAACGCGCGTGCTCAGGATATTTGATGGAAGCTATGACTTTAAATGTTGAGGGATTTTACATCAAAAGTCATTTCATTGAATGGCAATATTTGACTTACGAATGAAGTTCCCGAAATATAACAATTCCGCGTTCAAAAGTGCAATTATTTCTTGCCTTCTGAACACTGTGTGCCAATCGAAGAGAAGACTGAATAGAAAAACTATTCCTTTTAGCAGATGAATGATATCTTTTGTTTCTGTAAATTGAAATTCGTTTCTTGCGATTGCTTTGATTAAATGCACAATCAGTGAAACCTTCAAGATGGTGGCCGCAAGTACTTCCAGAATCCACTTCAGATTTCGCCATTTCGTGTCAATATCGACAACACGGTTAGTAGTGGTATCCCACCGAAATGGCCGTCCACTGAAATATCCACATTCGGTCACATATTTCGTTACCGCTAAGGTCAAGTCCCACTCAATGTGAGGTCCAGAAACGAATTTTGTTGAGGATGTTGCCCAATGGTACAGTTTAGTCAAAAGACTCATGGGTTTGCAATCGAGAATAGACGATCGAGCGTTGTTAACCTCCATGATACAATTATTTTTGTCCAGCTCTGGTAAATCTTGACGCGTCTTGAATTCCTGTATATATTTAGACGAATATTTATATTCAGTCAATACCTATCAACAGATAGAAATCATTTAAAAATTCACCAAATACGAAATTCCACATTTACTTAAATGCCGAATATATTTGATTTCATCTTGGTTGGTACTCTCTGTGTTTTTGTAAGTTTCCTGAGGGTCTGACTGAAAAGGTAATTATTAATTATCATGGAATATTTCAAGAAGTTTCTGTGGTGGATTATTTTATGTATATACCGGAGAATGGTCCATACTTGGACCTTGTAGTTTTTACAATGGGCGAGTGTTAAACGTTGCCAATTATAAGTGAATTGCGCAATTTTCAACACAAACTAGATTTGATTTCAGGAAATAAATCCAATCAAATTTAGTGGAAGTTCAACTTTGGTTCGGCAGATAATCAAAATGTTGAAACGTTGAAAATTGAATCAATTTCTTAATAAGAATTTTTAAGTGCCTCACAAATGCCGACTTAGATTACGTATTGTGCAATGTTCTACTTTACGAACAAGAATGCGGCTTCCTTATAGGAATATTGGAATAAATACCGACTGAAGGAAGCAAGAAATCATGTCACTATCTGATTAGGATCCTCCGCAAACCCAAGAAATTATGTTGCTATTTGATAAGACTCGTCCGCAACAGCAAGAAATCTTGTCACTATTTGATTACACTCCTCCGCAAATGTTAAATAATAAGTCAGTACATCGCAAAGAAACTAATTAAACACAAAGGTATATTTCCAATTTTTACTATGTTTATTCCTCCTACCCCAATAGAGAGCCTGGGAGACCAAGTCAATGGCATGAAATATTAGCAGAAATATCTAAACAAAATCTTCTTGTCGTGTTGAAAATGTTTTCGTAAGTCGCAAAAATTCTATTGTATATGATATTTACAAAATACAAAATAATTATATTTGAAATCTAATTTCTAAGAGTGGATGGAAATACTTTTAAATTAAACTAAATACGGCTCTGTACTACTATGCCGGTCATAACACAAAGTGTCTTGAATAGACAGTATTGTCAATATATCGATATTTTACAAAGAATTGAAAGTTTTTCGTCACTTCAGATAACCCGATAAGTAAAATATAATAAATTATACGTTTGAGGAATTCAAGGTAAGTGATTGGAACCATTAGTTCACCACGGATCGTACAAATTAATATTTGGTTTTAGAATTCGAGAATTTATTTGTGAAGAAAGCGGTACGCCTGTAATTTTGGGTTCCAAGGGTCTAAGATTTCAAAGATGAGTCCCAGTTGTCGAAAAGTCTCACCATGTCATCCCATTGTTGAAACCATGGGCAGGAACTCGAGACTTTTCGACACAGGCGAGAACTGATGGATTCTTCTCAAATTATCACCAAAGTTGTTTTCACTTTTAATGGAATTATCTGAAGCCATTTTTTTAATCAAAATTCCCTTTAACCTATCTTTCGGAACTTTCCTTCCTCAGAACAGAATTCGAAGATTTTTACTATTCCAAAATTTCACCGAAGTTCCTTGAAACGAACCCGGCGTCAGAGACGCATCCTTTTTTTTGGAACAATTTAGAAGCGCATATTCGTTTGTGCGGTCAGTGGGGAACTTAAGGTTTGCTGGACCTGGCCTTAAATATCCTTCCTGATAAGGTGATGGTGTACTCAAAAATCGAACAAAGGATCGCTATCTTCAGTTTAATAATGCAAAAAGTAGTTGTTTTGGCGCTTAAGACCTCAGACCGGTCAGCTTACCCAAGTTGTACCGAATTTAGCGTTCTATAGTTTCCACCGAACACATAACATTAGTAAATGACTGCACTGCACTGCTACGATACTCTTATGACATGCGAGTTGCGAAGATGAAGACTCCAAGGCTGAATTGGAGCGTTTGGCAATAAAAACTATTAGAAATTAACAAAGACCTTGACAAATAGGTCTAGAACAGCATTACAAATACCAATGGGAGGATTCGGACGAGAAGAATCCAACTTTGGCGGCCTGTAGGAAATGTTCTCCGTTGAATGATTAACTGGATAAAGTTAGTTAAACATTAAAGTAATAACTGTTGTAGTTATTCACATCAGTCCTCAGTTCAAATCGGCGCTTTAATCTTTCCTTGCGTATTATTAATTTTACGAATGCTTGGCTCGTATGCCTGAATTGATATCGAAGAGTTCAC
This sequence comes from Protaphorura quadriocellata, assembly GCA_034698945.1. Lineage (NCBI taxonomy): Eukaryota > Metazoa > Arthropoda > Collembola > Poduromorpha > Onychiuridae > Protaphorura > Protaphorura quadriocellata. Next base: position 50,796 of record JAQGCA010000063.1, on the reverse strand, counting down.
TCTTCTTTACAAAGGTTAGTGTAACGGACTTATCGAGATCGAGCCAGATAATTAAATCAAAATCTCGGAAGCCTGCAAACATAATATAGAGAAGTGGGAAGCGGGCCAACCAGGAATTGAACCCGGGACCTGATGATGGATGATAGCCTGATGCTCACACCACGCCGAGCTCTACCGGCTTCACAAGGTCAAAGACTACCACTAAAGTCTTATAGCAAGCTGTAATGCCTGTGTCTGACTGAATCGAGTAATATTGCAATTAATATTTGGACAAGAGGAGTACGGTGCAAAAGAATTTATTGGAACTGAATTATCGGATTTTCTAAGGAATACATCTAGAGAGTTAGTTTTAGGCGGTGATGCGAACGACGGTTGCAACGCAAACTTCAACGACACCTTCCTTGTTCTTCAATTTAAGTTCAACTCGGATATCAGTTTCAATCCAGTCATTTGAAATGTTGATGGTGATTCTATGGTTGTTTAACTCGCCACCCTTGTATGGGCACCCAGTAGCCAGTCCTAAATAGAGATAAAGTTATATTATTTTTTTAAATTAAAGAAAATTATTAATTCGAATATTCAAAAAAATTAAATTTACCTTCACAAGCGTCCTTTTCAACAATTGGGGTGGGAACGATGTTACCCTTCAAATTGACATTGACGATCAATGATTCGCTGTTGCTCTCTTTGTTCAAACGACAATTAAATTAGTTTTCTTGACGGAGTCTTTTGTTTGTTCCTTTTTAATTTCAAATTATTTACTTGGTTGGAAAGCTGTCTGGATCTCGTAGGCGCGGCCTTTCTTCAAAACACATTGTATGGCATCGCAATCCTGTACCTCGACGGTAACTGGGACTCCCACCGATCCTTAAATTCATGTATCAGTGTACCATTTTAATTCTGATTTCCGATTTTAATTTGTTTCTCTGAAACAATGCTAAATGGATAGAAGAAATACCGTCGTTAAGAAGCGTCGTATTTCTCTGAAATTATTTGGACTCTCTAAAGGATGTCTGAATTGGGACTGACACTTAATGGAAGGCATTCCATTGGAGAGAAAACATTGTTACAGAAAAATTATGAAATGTGCGAATTAATACGACACAAGCGAGGATTCGACATGGGGACCTTCCAAAATTAACAACATTGAAATTGTTACAGAGTTTATAGACGTTTTACTGCAATCTAGTGGTAAAATTGTCAAAGCTTACCACAGTTGGTGAATGTAATGTTTCCAGCTGAGGCAAAAGCCATCAAAAGAGCGAAACAGGCAAAACGGAGCATGTTGGATTTTTTGGATTCGGTAATTTGCAAAGTTGAAAAGATGAAAAATGAGCTCGACTGAGTACTTAGTGGAGATTTGTGATTTACTTTAAAATCGTATGCATAAATTATCCATGCACCTGTTCACTTATCGCTCAGCTGCGGACAATGTGTGATTTTTCCACAATTCCAAACGTATTTCCCCGGAGGTTCGATTGTGTGAGTATATAGATAGTGCCGTGATTGATTTGAAGTTTGAATGTCATTCTGTCTTGTTGTGCAGTCAATAATTCCATGTAATATAACGGCCAAATAAAGTACGAGCGGTCCGATACTGGTTTCATGATCCGCTTACATATATCTCCCACTTTTCTCTCTCTTCACACACTCTTCCCTTTGTCTCGTTATTTTCTCCTTCTCTCACTCCTCTCATTCCAATCCGCATTCTTACGAAGCGCCTGCCCAATTTATTAATTGAAATTAATGAATGGACGAATAAAAAGATTGACACTCAGTCCTTGAGAATAAAATACCTGTGCATTTTATCTTACTGCAGGATCCTTCGCCCAGAGAGTTGTAAAAGGGCCGGGTCGGGCCGAAAACCTGATACAACTAACTGTGAAGGGTCAGGCCGGGTCATCCGTAAAGCAATGAGGGACTAATTTTTTGGGCACAATGGACGGGGCGGCCCTAAAATATTTTCGTTGTAAAATGTACGGACTAAAAGGTATTGGCAGTCTGTGATATATTAGTTCAAAGTTAATCAACCGTTCATAAATGCGTTTCTGGTGATACCAACTCAATCAGTTATTTTCCAAGAAACGACAATACCGCCGGAACGGAACGAAGTCCTTACCCAAATATGCTCAGTTCAGATAGTCTTCGAATGTTGGAGAAAACAGAAGTTTGAAGTAATTCTTTGGTATTTTATATTTTTCTAAAAATCGAAGTTTAGGTTTGCATACTTGAGTATTTTTATTATTATAAACTTGAAAAAATGTGAGAAATATATCCCTTTCTCTTGTCTATTTCAAACGGATAAATCGTCTATTTTGTTCTCACGAGATAAATAAATAAGTGACGGGCTAAGGCAGGGCCAGTATTTGATAAAGAAGGGCCGGCCCGGGCCACAGAATTTTTAAAACTCCTGAGGCCGGGCATGGCAAATCGACGAAAAATTTTAGGGCCTGGCCGGGCCAGGTGTTGGAAGGGAGACAATTTTTAAGGCCGGGACGGGTGAGGTGTTGGGAGACAATTTTTAGGACCGGGCGGAGAAGACTTGTAGGGCCGGCAAAATCCAGTCCTATTAGACAGGAAAACCTGTACCACCTGGCCGAGACAACCGGCTCTCGTGGCCCCTGTCGTTTGGGAATTTGGGATAGGTTTTACCGTACAAAGTTTTAAATAAATACTATGTTCAAAATAATGATGATTAATTTTGTCACATCTCCTTAAGGAATTTGAGAAAGATTATTTGTAAATCATCATATATTCAAACATCCTTGCCGGTGGGAAGTTCATGATTTACGAGACCGGAAGTTCAAGTCTTTTTTGGTTGCATCAGTTCTACATACATAGTTCGGGGGGCTTGGAACGGCTCTTCATATCCATACCGGAAGTACTCCAGAAAGGTTGATTTTTTGAAGACACTACTCTTTGTACCCCAAAACCCCGAATATTTTTGTTTACGTACTGAAAATCGAGATGTACAGGGTGTCCGCGAAAAAGCGCACAGTTGTTTGGGTATTTTTCGTTGGTTTAATCTCATTGCCTGTAATGTAAATTTTCGTAACTAAGTCAAAATATCATCAAGCGACTGTGCGTTTTTTCGTGGACACTCTGTATATAAACTTAATGTCCGACAAACATTAAAGTAAATCAAGAGTTGACTTCAATTTCAACAGTCCCAAGCAATAAATAACATTCCATTTCTAACTTCGTTCGTATTTTCATTTCATATTCGACTGCAATCTGCAATGGAATACATGCAAGTGATTATTGCAGCCTTATCTTGGCTTTGTGTAAGATGTCTGGATTATAAAGTTAGACTCAGAACCACACAAGGAATATTTTTCATGTTCATATGATGACCCGACTTAACTGTCATTGTTCTTGACCAGAGCGTTTGGATTATCAAAATGTTACCATATATGACATAAGAGCAGACGAAAACATTCAGGGCTAACAAAGAATGGAAATTTGTAAGTGTGAAATTCTGTGTTTATCATATTTTAACTCTCGACAATTTTAAATTGTGCTCATAACAGTCATAGCGTCAAACGTCATAGATTATCGTTTCATGTAAGACCAGATAAGAAATAATGATAACAAACCAAATCCACGACAAATATTTATACCTAGACAGACAGCATGCGGCAAAAAATGCTTATGTTACGTTAGTTAATTTAATTCTGACGAAAAGAGAAGAATGAAAATAATCCTGTGCTATGCTATAAATATAATTCTCAGAATATGCACGTTCAGTCCATCAGTCTCCCAGTCTGATATGTTTCTGAGAAAAAAAAATCTTGACTTCTTTCAGTACGATTCTCCAGCTTTTCGTCCGGCCCACGACTTGAAGAACGTTTAAATCCATACAGGAAAACGTATTGTAAGCCTCAAACTTACATTTGAAAATTGTAAGACTAGTTTTTCAGTTGTCTTACGCAGTAATAGTTAACAAAATACAAGTTGTAACAGTCGGCCACGTAAAAGCGTACTTGTAGCTAGTTTCCAAAATACCAAGTAAGAAACAATTAACTGGGGAGATTTCATATTTATTTACTCATATATAATTGAAGATAGCGAAGCGATAGCATTTAATCACAATTTAAAATTTTACGTTGCGATACCGATGTGACGAAGGGAACAAAGACAGACTTATAGGTCAATTACTTTACAAGTGAAATTAATTACAATTGTAAATTTCACAATCATTATAAACCACAATTTCTGAATGTAATTACCCATAATTACAATTATATGAAGAGAACGTCATAAGTCATTGTTTAGAGCTACGTGGTTAGAAACAATTATTATAAGCACTTATTAGATGCAATTAAAAATACGCAATTCTCAATCACAATTTCGTAAGTGTAATTATTTTCATTCAGAAATTAGGGTTTAATTTGTAACTGGAATTAATTGCGTTTATAGAGTAATAAACACATTTCTGACCGAAGGGATTTCACCGTCAACGGAAAACGTGTTAAATCAAATAAGCAATACGTCTATGCTTTTGGAAATGCATCCAAAAGCATTACTTATACCTGTGTGGCGTCTTCTCCACAAAAAGGAATCTGAAATTGTGTTCTTAGGAATTGAAATTTACGGAAGACAGGCGGACGGTCGATGATCCGCATATTTTGTTATGAGAATGGGTTCATGGGTTGCTCCCATCTGGCCTAGGGAAGATACACTGGAACTAGGAAAGGAAAGGACTCCAGTGAAGAGAACAGGTTCAAAGTAACTAGTCCTGGAGCATTCTCTATAATCAGGCCTATGTGGTTCACTATGCAAGAATTGTAATTAATTGCGACAAGTAATATAAGAAAAATCACAAATTAATTTAAGGATAACTAGTAATTTAATTTTGTTATCATGGTGTCGCTTATGGTAGAGTAGCTTGACGGGATTAGGTTATGATTTTGAATTTTATTCTATTCTATCCTATTTCTTGGTTAACACTTGAATAAATCAAATCTGAATCTAAAGAACGGACAAATAAAATCATTAATTTGTGGTAAGATTCATGGGAAATTCGTTGATTCGAATTCTTTTGTTCTAGTTTTTTTCCGAACCATTCGAATTGAGCAACGGGCGCTTGGATTGCTGAATTGTATCATCAAATTGGAATCGACAGGTGCAAGACAAAATTATGGATATTCGCTCCACATGTTCTGGGTCGATGATCGAATTCGAAGTGTCAGAGTTCGAGTTCCGACCGACTAATCCAGTAAATTCAGAAGAATTGTAAGTGTTATATAATATAATTTTCATTTATATATTTTTCGAAATTTGAGTGGGCCTGAGGGTGCATCGTGGAGAAAGGATACAGTGGAATCGAGTTATGACGTACCCCTGATGTAGAATGTTCTCCATATAATGGGCAAATCGCAAATATATGATCGTCCGTCAGATCATATCTTATCATATCATATCGAATAACACTCCTATAATTCTAAAATGTGTGGTTTGTATCGCGATTCCACTATGTACTCTTAATACTTTCTTTTCAGTCGTAAAATACTAATTTCATAGAAGGCGATATTCTGTCTGACTATTAACAGGAGAAGGTCAGACGGTTATTTGAAGAATATTTTTATATTTCCTTCTTTTGCTATCTACTCAGTTCTCAACCGATGAAGATTGTTCGAACCCAGCCAGTATTTCCGGAAGTGGTCAAATTGGAGCCTCCTGAACTTATCACTGTCGATAATCCGTCAGAAAATGCCGGAGCTGGACATTCTGGAAAACCAAAGGTTCCACCAGCCCCACGGGTAAATAACATTACAGAAATATTTCGGAAATTGAGAGCAAGAATCACTATCCCGATATTAACGTTACCAGTTTAATGGTAACCGAATTAGTAGAACGACTTGAAAAGTTTTCTTCTATACTAACAAAGGAACCACATTCCTTGAGAGAATCAGAGAACCACCAAAAGTTAATTAGTAATAGTAAATTTGTATTTACTAGATTGGACGAATCAAAATGAATCACAAACGCCGGAACTCTCCGTATGGAATTGATCCAAGATTCATGTGGAGCAGAGACGTGAGTGGTCCAATAACATAAATCTCAAAGAATCATAGTTAGAAATCGAGTTTATTTTTGCATTGCATAATCATAATGCATTTATTCCTGGTGTGTGAAAAGTGGGGAGTCTGCTAGTCTGCAATATCTCTGCCGCAAATCAGTGTCCGGGATTAATTTGCAATAATGATCCGAATGCAGTTCTTCCATCTGACGCCACTAAACGTTTGTAGAAAATCCAAATCACTAATGCAATTGCCGTTTAAAAAACATTTTCGAAGACCTATTAAACTATACCACACCCCACAGTTCATAAACAGATGTGAATTTCAGCAATCATGTGTGAATTTATGTTGTCTAGTCTTTTCCACATGTACGAGTATTTTAATTGTGATTACTGGTACGTTTTCAGGCTTTGCCGTTTATATCAAAACCTGATGAAAAGCGCACCTACACCCCAAGACCAAATCCTTCAGTTAATAGAACTTCGTAAGTCAATTAACAGAATATTGGACAAAACGAAAGAGTTTACAATTTACGATTCGTTCTACAAATTCCTCGAGAGAATTTGTGCAACAATGTTTCCTTATTTTTTCAGCGCTGCTGCTTCTGCTGGAAGTAGTGCCAGTGCCAGTACCGGTCAGGAAGATCGTGGCTCTGGTGATGTGGACCTATCTGAGTTTGAAAAATTCCTTGGAAAATCATTATTTCCTGTAAAGATGCCACGAGTTCGTGTCGAAACATCAGCCAATCTGAACCGAAACTCTAATCTCTTATTCAACCCCGTGGCCTTGGGTAACTCGACTGAAGAAAGAACTTCGAAGATTATAAAAACAGATTCTCCGATATCGGAAGAAACCCGTCAACTACGTCGGGCTAAATCGCCATCTTTATTAGCTTAGTAAAACTTTTATTTCATTTCTATCAAGGAAATCAAAATTGAGCTCGGTACAAATAAATAATACTGGCTAAATTCAGATAAGTAATTTAAAAGACGTAGTGCAATCTTTATTGTAATTTATTTCAAGTACTTCAAGTATTACGGGTGTTCATTGGTCACATATTTGTAAAGAAGCTCATCATGGTATTAACTCCATACCAAAGTCCAAGACGTCCTCGTCATCTCCATCGATTGGAAGATTTGAATTCTTCGAGGTGGATTCATTTCTTTCATTGGCTGTTTTTTTTGTTTCAAACGTTTTAGTTTATTGGTTTTGTCAAATAATATGTCAAATTGTTAGGAACATCCTCGGAATAAGTGGAGGTTTCATTGCAATCGTCAATTCCGCTCTGTTTTAGCGATTACCATAGAAAGACTCGTAGAACGGGTTTATCGGGCATTGTTGAAATCGAGATTGATCCAGATAATTAAACCATGATTGATTGAGGACCAAGTATCGTACCCTGCGAGGAATTGAACTCGGGACCTGATGTATGAAAGCCAGGTACTCTCACCACGCTGAGCCTGACCGGGTTCACATGAAGGTCATTAAGGTTTCAGAGAGACCACTTCTGGGGTGATCTGGAATTCGGTTTTGGGAAACTTATTTCCAGATCTCCCCTCGTATAGTAATGTCGTCCTGTAATGCACGTGCTTGATTGAATCGAGTCAAACTGTAATTAATATTTGGACAAGATAGGAGTACGGTGCAAAAGACTTTTATTTGAACTGAATGATCGAATTTTGTAAGGAATACATGAGTTTAGTTTTGTACAAGGGTTTCTTTCAATTTGTGATGCGAACTTCAGCTGCAATGCATATCTCAACGACGCCTTCCTTGTTCCTCAACCTAAGCTCAACTCTAGCATTGGTTTCAATCAACTCTTGTGAAATGTTGATGGTGATTTTATGGTTGTTCAACTCGCCACCTCTGAATGGGCACCCAGTAGTGAGTCCTAAATAGATATAAAGTTATATGATTTAATTAAATAAAATTATTGATTACTAATTTTGAAAGTTCTAATGAAATGAAATTTACCTTCACAAGCGTCCTTCTCAACGATTGGGACGGTGATGATACTGACCTTTCCAACGACGTTAACGATCAAAGATTCGCTGGCGCTCCCTGTTCAAACGACAAATAAATTAGTTTTCTAGTTGACATGAGACGTTTCTTTCTTTCTTTATAAATTCCAATTATTTACTTGGTTGGAAAGCTGTCTGAATCTCGTAAGCTCGGCCCTTCTTCAAAGTGCATGGTACGGCATCGCAATCCTGGACGTCAACGGTAACTGGGACACCCACGGATCCTGAAATTCATGGGCAATTTAATTAATTTCTTTTCTATTTTAAATGATTTCTCTGAAAGAATGCTTAAAAGATAGAGGCTTCTAAAATCCACAACAATAAATTAAAATTGTTACATTAGAGTATTTTAATATTTTACTGCAATATAATGGTAAAATTTCCAAAGCTTACCACAGTTGGTGAATGTGATTTTTCCGGCTGAGGCAACAGCCACCAAAAGAGCGAAACAGGCCAAACGGAGCATGTTGGATTTTTTGGATTCGGTTATTTGTGAAGTTAGAAAGATGTAGAATGATCTCGACTAGCGACTGAATGCTTATTGGTGATTTGTGATTTACTTTGAAATCGTATATATACCAAAAATATCCATGCACTTGTCCATTAGCTTTCAGCTGCAGATAAGTGTGATTTTCCCATGATGACAAACGAATTTCCCCATAATATTATGTGAGTAGATAGTGCTGTGATTGATTTAAAATTTGAATGTCAATTTCCCTTGTTGCGCAATCAATAATTCCATATACTATTGTACTAACTGCCAAATACGAGCATCCCGATACTGCTGCTTTCACGAACCGCGATATATCATGTTCACATCACACGTAATCTCAAGCACCGATTTATACTGCACGTGTTAACTTTGCATAGAGGAGGAGTGAACGATTTTAGGACTAATGTTAGTCCTCAATCAATTTGGGATTTTTGTTAGACTTAAGTTGTCATATGATTCAACCAAATTGACTCGCGGACGGGGATTCCAAAATCACAGACAATTCGTCGCAGGATAAAGGTCTAATAAATAGACTCGGGTCAATAGACTTCACTCTTCATTTTCGGCATAATAACCAAATGTATAGAAAAAATGAGTAGATCCTGCCAAAGTTTCTGGAATGCTATTCTGCTAGGCCAGCGCAGTCGATATCTTGGATGGTTTTCTCAAATTGGAATTAAACTTTGCGGAAAGATTGGACTGGAACGAGTCGGTGCATTCTTCCGATTGTAGTACTTATTAACACTTATAGAAATCGTGGGAAGTTCGCATTTTTCTGGCTCTTACGGCGTTAGTCGGTCTGGCAGTGTCTAGTGTTGGCTTGAAAAAGTGATGGTGGTCTGGCCAAATGAAAAAAAATCAGACCTTGAATATCCTTCAAATTTTTACCAACTTTTTATTACTAACATTTTCATTTTCTGGGAAATAGTCCCTGAAAACCCTGTTGAGTAAAACTTTTACTGCAATGCGACACTTAATATTTAATCATTTTCAAACAGTTGGACAAACCGGAACTCGGATTGTGAAGTTGTCCAATTTACATGGCTCTGGAATATACGGCAAAATATGTTGTTCGTTCGCTAGACTGAAAGGCTTAAAGGCTTGATCTAATCAACATTGGATGAGCCGGACGGATTTGGATTGAAATCGTTTGAATTCCAATTACGACGTTGTCTAAACTTTGAGCTTAATTTTGATTGATTGGAGTTAAACAAATCTACTAAATCCGGGAGCAAAGGATGGTTTGAGTGTGAGTTCTCTGACGTAGACAAATCCCTATTTTATTGATCCAATAATTCTTACAGCGATACTGCACTACGTTCGAAGTGCATTAATTGTTGTTTGAAAATGCAAAAGCGTATTTATAACTCGCAACTAATACTCGGAATAACAGCTTACTCGCTTGTTTATCGAATGATATTTTCCAGTCTTCGTTATTGTATATAAAGGTGACCCACGGATTATTAGTAATTATTTGGGCATGTGAAATAGGGCAACACGTAATTTTCTTTAGGTGAAGTTTTCTACACAAACCTGTTGTTACAGGACAGGTCCACCTCTTTAAATTTTTCACGAAACTAATTATGAGATACCGATTTCCGCCTCATTCATTCGTAACAACGAGCCATTCTTCATGGGATTTTGTCTAGAGGCAGCTATTGTAATGTTAATTTTGAATATTTAACGTGGAAGAATATGTTGTACGCACTCACCTTAGCTGTAAAGATATCCCGTTCATATTATTGAACTCCCTACGGCTCTGGATAATTAACAACATTCACGATGGTACAATTGTTCCAAATTTTAAACTAACATAAGCAGAGCAAATTTTCCAATTAGAACTCGTAAGATACCATAATCTTGAAATTTGGAATTCCCTGCCTACGCTAATTCGACAAGAAGACTGAGGTACATACACTCACCATTACCGGACGGTTGTTTATTGAGACCATCAATAAATTAAACCTATATTAAAATACCAAAGTTCTAAAAAAGTGTAATTTTCACTAATTAAATTCTTCTGCATTATTAACTTAACTATCCGTTTTCAGGATCAATAATCCCAGCAGTTTTCAAAGCCATCGACCTTAATGCCTTGCCATATTTTAGTAGGAAATGTAGCCATTAAGTCGATTACGTTCGATTGCAATTGAAATGTAATAATAGCTGTGTTAGATTACATTTATGAGTACTAGTCGTTTTCACTTATTAATCAGGCTAAAGTTATTCAAGATAAATAAAATTCGGCCAAATCTCATGCGTGCGTCTCTTTGTGCTTTCTTATTTGAAGTAAGCAGTTAGCAACATAATTTATTCAGCTGAATTGACAAACATCGTCACACAACAAAATTGACACACAAATAGAATAAAATATCCGAAATAAATATTTTAGTTCACCGATTCCATTTTATTCATGTTCTTTATTCTCTAGTCTGGTACCAACATTTATTATATTCAATGATTACCAATTGAAGTGAACTGAATGGTGATGTTTTAACATTTCAAAATTAATTAGAAGGATGGAGATGGAACCATTTTGACTGGAAGAGCTATGCAAATTTCACCGACCAACTCCTTGTTCTTTAATCTGTACTCCACGCGGGCATCGGTCTCAATGGACTGCTCACTAGTTCTGAATTGGAATTTGTGACTGATAAGAAGACCACCCTTATATGGACACCCAGATGAGATATCTAATTATAAAATCAAAGGCAAAATTATTTATAAACGAGTCAACTATTAATTCTATTCGGTCTAATTATTTTCGTGCCAATTAGTTACAGATTGACGCGTTGGCTGTTGTGTTCATTGATTCTCTTACATTCCATGTACGCTTCGTACAAAGGAATCTGACCCACTCAAGAACCTTAGCTTTTGTTAGAAAATTATACAAATATAATATTACCAAGTTCACATGGACTTTCGTCACAGTCCTGGATATCTACGCTCACAGGTATACCAATAGAGCTTATATTTTCAGAAAACAACATAAGTGTGCAATTACTGTTATTTCAAAAAGAATACGGGTGCAGTGCATCATCGGAATCGACGACTTTTAAATTTTAACCGATAAGTCATCATTTTCACCCAAAGGTCATCTCACCACAATTCTCAAATTCAACTTTCCCAGCAGCGGCGATTCCAACTAAAAGGGCGAAAATTACCAAACGAAACATTCTGATATCCGAAACCAGTCAATAGAAATTATAACTGAAATTCGTTTAACTCATTAGACTGAATACTCACTCCGCTCGATTTCGAAACTTTTATAAGAAACGTATTGCAGTCGACATAATTTGTTTCAAAATTTGGTGGTTTGACAAATAATTTCACTTCAGAAAGAATGGTAATTCCCATGAACTTCAATGGTGATAACGAGGCGAATAATTCTATGGAAGAAATTTACGTGGTTAAATTAATGCACTCAATTTTCTTATCTTCAATAATTATTGTCATTAATGTTCGATCGTCATGAGCACAATTCCCAGGAAATTCTACCCGAAAGTAGCATTTACTGCAGCATGGAAAATTTCACTCTGCACTTTCCTTCAAAATCAGGCAATTATAAGTTATTTAATTTTGCTGCGTTCTGCAAGATTCGTTAGGTTAGGAAACAAATAAACACTGACATGCACACTTTGTTTACGGTTCTAACTACGGGGTTCCAGGAAAAAAGCCCCCTTTAAAGTAATCAATACATGCTCAAGTGCTCGAACCCTCGCCTTACTGCAATGAAGTATGAGGACATGTGCGCATGAGTACCATTTATTTTTGTGTGGTTAATGATGAATTTAGTCAAGGTAAAGGTTAGATTTATTAAATTAAACTTGGTCATGGTGCTACAATTGTTTAGACTATTCATTATTAAGTCTGCTGCTTCAGGATGGAAAAGAATATAATTTTAGTATACAAAATTGTTAAGGAATTTAGTGGTATATTTATTTCTCTGTGAAAAATCGCTTTCGCCTTCTTTCTTCTAAAAATTGTTCCAAATATTACTTTTTATAAAAAATTATCCATTTCAAGAAACCAGTGAGTGCTTTAGAACGTAAACTTAATTATTATAAACCTTTCCTATTCAAACTTTTAATAATTTCATTATAACACTGGCTTGTTAATAGATTTTTATTATGTGAGGCTCATCAAATTAATTGAATTTAGTAACTTCTTCAACATTTCCAATTCACCCTTTAGTTTTCTAGTATTTTAACATCGCATGCAACTTTCGCAAAAGTCGATATAAGATGAGTTCCTGCGTTTCCAAAAGAAGAATGACAGTCAGATTTGGACTTGTAAATTCTAAACCCTACATGGGACACACTATATCTAAGTTTTACTAATTACAAATTGAAACTGTGAACTATAATTTTGCTGGAAACAAATTTTCTTCTCTTATTGTCGATCTTCCGATGTCCGACAGATTGTTCATCACAATTTGGACGTGACACGTGAGATACTCACGACTGGTCAAAGTGATCCTAAATTTGAAATAGTACATATATTAACGTGAAAGACATCTAAAAGTGTAAATTTTCTAATTCTGTATCTACAAACTCGAAAGATACAGAAATTCTAAAATTCGACATTTCCTACAGACACCAATCCGACGAAATTACTGAAATACATCACACCCAACGTACTTTGGACTTGGGATCATCAGTTTATTTTAAGTGACAATAATGCATTCCTGGTGCCAATGCGAGAGTGAAATGTAAAAGTATTTTAAAGCAATAAAGGAGATGTGAATCCTAAGGTTTTTGCGCATTTGAATTATTCTGATTTATTAAACTCTCAAGCTTCCGAATTAGTATTATCGCCGTGTTTCCAGCAGCACATATTCCGAGTTTCCATATCCGAATTTGTCGTTGCCATATTTTTGTAGTAAGAGTATCGACATTTTCACTTATAAATAAGATTATTCAAGCTGAATCAAATTTAGCCAAATCCCTTGCGTGATGTGATTTTTGCTTTATATTTTCGGCAGTTATCAAAATGAATTATTCAGGCAATGTCGTGGTTCGTTCCAAACCTAAACACCAGCAATAAGAAAATATTGACAGACATATTTGAGTTCACGAAATCAGAGACAGTTTATTTGAATTCTCCACTAAAATATTTACGAGCATGTGTTACTCTATAATTACGTTTTAAAATCAATTAAAGATTAAAGACTCATCTACTTGCTTTCAAATCATGTTTGACAATTAGTAGAATTAATTAGCACGATGGAGTAGCAACAATTTTGACTGGGAGAGCTAAGCAAATTTCACCGGCTAACTCATTGTTTTTTAATCTGTACTCCACACGAGCGTCGGTTTCAATAAAGTCCTCGCTAATGGTGATTTGGAATTTGTGACTATTAAGAAGACCACCCTTGTATGGACACCCAGTTGAGAGGCCTATAATTATAAAATCAAAAGAATTAACAAACGAGTCAATTATTATTGCATTTGGTCTATTTGCCTTATCGCACCAAATTCATCATGCATTCACACATTATATGTTCACTTGATTGTCTTACATTCCCTGTACGCTTCATGGTGCTTATATAAGTATTTCACATCTCACATACATACGCCCACACACAACGTATTCATCCGTAGTTATGAATTTTTCTTTGAAGTCGCAATATGAATAATTATTCTATCGTTCTTTAAAGAGCAGTGATGGTGCTCGCACAAACTATCGTCCCCGCACAATCCATCCGTTTTATTCATACCTTCGCAAGCATCCTTTTCCAGAATTGGGACGGTGATGATGCTGATCTTCCCGACGACATTGACAGTCAGAGCAGCGCTGTCAGATTCTGCAGTTTGAATAAAATTATAAATTGCCAATCTTGTAATTACAATTTTAACTGATGTTACCACTAACTTGGCTGGAACTGGACTTCAACGTCATATGATCGACCTTTGACAAGTTCACAAGGAATTTTATCACAGCTTTGGACATCCACGCTCACAGGTACACCGAGTGAACCTACACATGTACGAGTATATTTTCAAAAATCAATTTAGGTTGTTTAGAAGGAAAACAAGGCAGGTGCAGTGCATCATTTCTATCGACGAATTAAATTTCAATGTAAAATTAAAGAAATCGTGATTCCTCACCGCAATTTTCAAATTCAACTTTCCCAGCAGTGGCAATTCCAACTAAAAGAGTTAAAATTGTCAAACGGAGCATTTTGATTTTAGAAAGAGTTCACTGAAAATTCAACTGTTTACTCAACTTATTCGATCGTGGAATAGGAATACCTACTCCGCTCTGTCTCGAACTTTTATAGGAAACTATGGGACTGCAATCGAAATAATTTGTTTTAAAATCGAGTGGTTTGACTCATAACTTCACTTTTAAAAACATGATAATTCCCTTAAACTTCAAAGGTGTTAAACACCGCAAATAATTCCTAGGAAGTTATTTTTAACCATTTACGTGGTTTAATGTTTATGCATGTTAATTTCTAATCTTCTAGTTTCCAGCGATAAGTCCTTGCTAAACGCGATCAATTAAAATTCTCTGTGATAGGACATACGCGTACCTTACTATATCTCCGAATCTGGTACTCGCTGTCAAAACTGAATTAGGTTCCAGAATACGAGGGGTGTTCAATAATTTTTGTCGTCCGGCTATTAGGGCTTATTTTTGTAACATCGGCGTATTTTTTTATCATTCGCAATGCGATTATAAAGTTCTGTTCCAAATTTGGAGCAATTTGGTCGAAAACTCTTTCCCCCAGGATGATTTGAAAATTTCATTCCGGAGTGTGCCATGAATTCGGTGAAAACTGAGTACCCCGTCATCATAAAGTTTTGGACCTCAGAAAATTACAGCGCAAGCGACATTCGCAAAAAATTGTTCAAGTATAGTGGTACCGATGCTCTATCGTTTCACACAATTCCGAGGTCGAGACTCGACTTTAAGAGGGGGAGGCGATCAATCGATGATGACAGTCGGTCTAGGCGTCCAATTCCATGTATGGACGAACAAAACTTAGTAAAAAAAATACAAATCGTTAGGTGCGAAAGGCGAATTTCATTAGCCAAGGATTTAGGGATTCCAAATGGAAGTCCACAATCCTAACCAAAAATTCCAGGCTGAGAAAAATAAGTGCGCGTTGGGTTCCAAGGAATTTTACTCTTTCCGATAAACAGAAAATGGTACAATTCTTAAAGGAGAACTTGGACTATATTGACGACGAATCCGACTTTTTTGCTAGTTTGGTGACTGGACACGATATCTGGTCTTATTTTGTTGACCCAGAAACAAAAATAGCATCCAAGCAATGGAAGGATCCTGTTCTGACGCCCCGGGGAAAGCGAAAAAGGAAAGTGCGGCGGGGAAAGTCATGGCTACAGTTTTCCGGTACTGTGAAGGTGATATTTTTCCGGAATACATGCCAACTAAGAGCTCAATAACCGCAGAATCACATACCAACACCTTACAAATTTTGAAGCAGGGAGTATTTAAGGAGAGAGTACGGCGTGGCACAAAGAAAAATTGCATTTTGCACGAAAATGCACCACAGTCACACTTCCAGGGTTTCGAGGTACGCCATTTTAAAATACGGGTTCCGATAAATGTTTAACCCACACTACAGCCTAGACCAATCCCCTAGTAACTATTTTCTGCTTCGAAACCTGAACAATCACTGCAAGTGAACTCGCTTCAGCAACGAAAGCGAAGTGAAAGCTGCGGAAAAATCGTATTTTGACAGCCTTCCAAAAACTCGCTGTGAAAGAAAGAGTTTTCGACCAAATTGCTTCAAATTTGGAACAGAACTTTTTAATCGCATTGCGAATAATAAAATAATACCCCGATGTCGCAAAAATAAGTCCTAATAGACGAACGACAAAAATTATTGAACATCCCTCGTATTCTCAAGGTTTTTTATTAGTTGTATTTATTTATTTATAGGCACACACACTTTTTAACGTAGGTTCTTGTTTGAGGATTACATTAGCAATTGCTGGTAAACGTAAATCCCAATGTACTTATTTAAATACAATGAAATTTTACTATATTTTTTTTCCACTTTCCGTAATAAACTCTTTTGTTCAAGATTTTGCTCTTAGAGACTCAAGGAACTCGTTAAAATAGTTTGGTGAAGCAACAACCCAACTCTGTAATTTTAGACAGAACTACATAGTCGAAAATTGACGGAGTTTTATGAATAAAGTCCCCGCTCAAAACGTATTGAAGTGTTCGTAGTGAAGTTCATCATCCTCTAAAATTATGAAAATAGGCGGTTCAATACCGTCCCACTCGTACTAATCGTAATTCACTAGGTCAGACGGACACGACTTAAATAATAAAAAGAAGGCAATTTATTATCTTGTGTTTTCGTATAGTGACTGGATTGCGTTCGAGTTGACCCAAGTAATAGTGGTAGTGGAAAACTCCAGTTTAGAAAGCATTTCTTAAAGTCTATCATTTGGCACACCGTGTGCCCTAAGAATGTA
Organism: Protaphorura quadriocellata; assembly: GCA_034698945.1. Taxonomy (NCBI): domain Eukaryota; kingdom Metazoa; phylum Arthropoda; class Collembola; order Poduromorpha; family Onychiuridae; genus Protaphorura; species Protaphorura quadriocellata. Next base: position 33,800 of record JAQGCA010000063.1, on the reverse strand, counting down.
ACCATCACCATATTGAATGAGTAATGAACTTTCGCCAGCGATCTCGTGTTTCTAATGCTCATAAATGTCATTTGAATCAATTCCACATTTCAAAAAACCAAACGAATTGTTTTGATGAAAACACGAGTTTTGTAAAATATTTTTATTTGAACAGTTGGACTTTTGTAATTTTTAACATAGAATTTTATTTATCAGGGATGACAAAATTGCGTTGCGTGTTATTATAATTTTCAGAAATCAAGGAATGCCCGTAACGAATTAATGAAAATCTCACAAAGTAATTTCTTCTAACAATGAACCTAGACTATATTTCATTGAGTCAGAATAGCCGGAAATGAAACGCAGACTTCAACGGAGCCAGATGAATTCTTCAACTTGTATTCCAAATTGCCGACCGGCTTAAATGGTTGGGGTTCAAACATTTCATCAGGCAAAGTAAATGTAAGCTTGTAATTATTAAGGAGACCTCCGCTGTACGGACACCCAGTTGAGAGACCTAGATCAGCCACAAATCACAGTGTTTGTTGTTTTCAAGATTTTTAAATTATATTGCTATATTCAAGGAGACTGGACTATTTGGCTCATTTATTTAGAAGGAGTCGCGGTAAGTCGGTGCGCCAAATCTCCCTCTCATCTCCCGTAGTAACTGAATCAAATTGCATCCGATTAAATTGGTCACAAAATGATTGTTTTGTGACCAGAGTTTGTTATTGTTGTTTACATCGTCTTATAGCGACTCCTTCTAAATGGATGAGCTATATAGTCAAGTCTCCTTGGCTATATTATTGTATGTAATTATAACCTTCACAAGCATTTCTCTCTAAAATCGGTTCAGAGTTTGCACTTTTCCAGCTGAGAACTGTGGTCAAGCTTGAGCCTGGAGATCCTATATTTTGTTGATGAAAATAGTGAAGATCATTGTAGGTATTGTGTTTTTATATCGATCAATTTATAAATTGAAATGAACATTTGGACTAACTTGGCTGGAAGGAAATTTCCGTTTCGTAATATTCACCTTTACGCAGCTCACAGGGCAATTCATCACAATTCTGAAGTGAGACACTCACGATCACCCCCAAAGATCCTAAATTTTAAAATGTGAAATATTTAGCAAAGTATATTTATGAATTGTTTTCAAAATTGAGAAGAGATTCATACCGCAATTTTGAAATTCGACTTTTCCTGCTGACGTTACTATAAAGAGAAGAGCGAGGTACATGAAACGCAACATATCAGAGGGTTCAATTTTTGAGCCAAAAATTAAATGAAATGAAATAATTACTTTTCTAATGCAATATCGGAATAAAACATTCAAGTTTTGTAGCAAAATCAATAATAGATTAAAATTATGGTACTCATGAGATAAAATTCTTGTGAGTGATTTATGGTTCAAGTTTTATATTCAGATTCAAGTGGATCGCATTTAGCAATTGATGAGTACAAATTAATTGCAATGTGAATGCAATCATGGGATAAAGCGTCAGCGGTATCTCTTCCGACGAATCGACACCAAAACGTCACTACGTTTTCCCGCAGAAATGAATTTCACGTTTTCGGGGCAGTTAAATTCAATGCGAACACGTTTATTTTCCAATTATTGAGTATAAATGAATTATCGAATGATTCATTAACGTGTGTACGAGATTGGTTTTAATAATTTATTCTGATAGCCCTTTTGCCGAAAATTTGTTTTGAGGTAGTGAGAATTTATATTATGCATTGAGGTGAGCGCACAGTGTAATTAATTCAAATATGTCCAGACTCTTACTCAATAATTACAGGTCATTTCAATTTCGATATTTTATTTTTATTCAAGTATTCGGTGAAGCCGTTTTAATTTTTCCTGGAATGATAATAAAGGTGATAATAATAAAAAGTTGATTTCTCAGCAGAAATTAGTTATTAGAAGGTCAGTACATTTATATTAATCATGCGAGTTCATACAATATCAAAACTAAAATTCTCGAATCCCACTATTTTAATTTCCTTGGTGGTGGCATGTATATTTTATTTCCGTTCGGTGTCATTTTATATTTTGTCTCAGGATCGTTTTGGTTGTTTTTAGATGATGGGGGCTTGGAGCGCACTCGTCTTATTAGCGCATTATTTGCATTCCCTGTGTCGACTACTTGCATTTTTGGAGAATCATCTTTAACCCAGGACCCAGGATGCGGCCAATTGTATTCCCTATATTCTGTGATGTTGAGAAAAAATTTCAGTATATTACTTAAATCTACCCAATTGAGTAGAAGGTACAATTGATTAAGAAGTGTCAATCTAACCTTTTACTAATGATTTAGTACTCGGGAGCAGCATCGCCAATGCTGCAATGACCAAACTTATTTGCAGGAGAGCACTATCCATTTTGTGAGTGGGCTATCTGGGTGGTGAATTTAATTCATCAAAACTATACTGAATTAAAATGCGACTAGAGATTCTGTATTCAAAATATCCAACGTTTACGGAAGTAAATTGCACGGAGGATACACCGAGGTCTTTGGCTATGACCAAAGACCACTATGAATACTCCTTGGTAAATTGGTTCAATAATATTTATTAAATATTTTTCAGAAATAACAACGGGAATAACACTAGACAACAGAATTGGTTTAAAAAATACACAGGATTTATTCTTATACACAACATGAATATTTCAGTATTTGAATGTCGGAATCCTACCTGATTTGGCAAAAGTGCAAAGAGCGACACGATTTACTAAAGTCTTGCCTGTCAATATTTATGAAATAGAGATATATGACTTCCCGAAGTAATGCTGTGTGAGTGGAAATATATTCAAATCATGAGAAAAAATCGTATTTGTCATAATATTTAATTCGACATTTTTTTGCCTCTGTATATTCGGTATTTGAGAATCACACGGTAAAGTATCTAATCTCACTTCCATCAATTATATCCACATGAACGCCTATTTTGTTGCCCTGTTTCTGGTAAAACCGTTGAATTCTTAAGCAACATTTAATTGTAGTGCACAGGAAATTATTTTCTTGTTAAAGAACAATCAGATTTATTAACAAATTCTGTTCAAATCATACTTTCGTACAATTTCAAAACTCAAATTTTTCATTCCTCTCATTTCTCTGGCTCTAACATGAATAAGTTAAATACGAGACAATGAAAAACCTATGTACGGAAATGGTAACAGATTTGGAACCGAACACTCATTCCTACGGAAGTTGGGCTTTCGAATATTTATTATTTGTCAGATACCAACGACGGGAAGGACTGGAACAAAACTGTGTCCACAACAGGCAACATTTGTTCATAAAAGTGTTAAAGAAGTGCAACAACTATACACAAATTTTGACAAACGATAGCGTCAGATTTTTGTAGAATTCAACCAGTGATATTGAAACTGCTGAAATTCCAATAGGCTTTCGACATAAAGTCTTAAAATTATTCTCACTTTCGTGTGCGTATAGAAATTGAATAAATCCTTGCAACTTCATAAAAATTCTCTAGAAAATGCGTATTTCAACTTTTCTCCTTTCCGTCTGGCACAGCTATAGGGCGGTCGGTAATGTTTATGGCAAACCGTACTAGGGATTTACTAGTTTCATTTGAGAATTATGATTCGGTCAAGCAGCTGTGGTGACATGAATCGGAGCCAACATCTATTCTATTTCCCCCATAATTTTTCTTCACATTTCAACTGAAAGTCGTTGAATTCATAAGTAAACATTTTCTTTGGTGTCGAAATAAATTGCAGTACAAAGGTTATTTTCTCGTTTTGCGGAACAAACCAGATTTATTATAAAGTAGTCTGATTTAACAAAATTTCAAGTCAGTTATTTCGCTGGCTGTGGCACGAATAATTTTTCTCAATTTAGTTTAAGAGAAGATAGAGTTGGATATTTGAAATATTTCTATCCTCCTCTCCGTCTCATTCCATTTCTTGTCCTTGCTTCAACCGTTGTGTCATTTGCTGCTGGTTTTGAGCGTACCTGTCGTCCACTGCTTTCATCGTTGAATTGCATTTGTGGCGAATCGTCTTCAACCCAGGGCCCAGTGTATTGCACGTTGTGCTCATTCTCTCCTAAAATTAAAAATGGAGTGTTCAATTTGGACAAATAATTTATTAGGATTTCAGCAAACGTCCTACTTTAAGGAGACCCAACCGAACTGAACGTCCTAGGTTCGAGAATTTTGGTGAACTACGCTCCGTTATAGTATGCAATTGCAAGAAATCATCAATCTAAGGCGATTAACCAGTTTCTTATTGTACAATCTAAATTTAACGTTGAATTCTGATAAAACACCATCGCGCTATTTTCTATGATATTTTCAGAGAAAGATATGTCGATTTGACCTTTCAAAGATGCTTGAATGTCCCCGAGTAGTGTTGCCAATACCACAATGACCAATATTAACTTCAAAAAACGATGATCCATTATTCTGTCTGGCCTAACCGCTAGAGTTACTCCTCCTGGTGAAATTGATACCAGAGAATAACGTTGGATCGGATTGAAGCTCAGCCGCTTTGAAACAAGACTGATTGATTACCTCTGGGGGCCAGGTTTAAAAACAAAATGTGTATTTTGATTAAATGTTTACGGAAGTTACTATACTGACAGTTTATTAAATATTTATCAGAAACCATTGAATTGCATTTTGTAAACAAGAGGAAGCATTTGATCGTAAGGAGTAAAGACTAAAGAGGTCAGCAAACTAAATAAACTTGTCCGAAATTCAATGATGAGATTTGAAATTTTTACCTCCTTTGAGTACATTTTGGTCAAGAAATTAAATTTGTCCTTGCTTTTCTGCGTTCTAAAATACAGAAACCTCAAGGATTTTTATACGGAGCGACTCAGTAGCTCCTTATAAAATTACAACATCCACAAAACAGTATTTCAACTTTTCGATGCCCTATACATTACAACGGACGAACTTTATGAGAGGGAATACTGCAGTTTTGTATGAAATGGATAAATTTTTTTCTCGTTTTTTATTATCGTTGTTTTCAAGTTCTCTTCAATTATAGGTACAGGTGGATACCGGAATTTATTTTACCGTATACTATTGTTGCAAACTGTGCTTGCAGTCTTAAGTATTTTTTAAACTCTGTTGACAGTGAACTTGGAAACAAGTACCTCTCTTCAAAGGGTTGTATCATTTTTTTACTCGCTGTTTGACCGGTAAACCCAATTATATAAAATTGAAATAATGTCGAAATCGGGATCGCCTTTTTCTCGAGTAATCTCTAATCGTTTATATCAAAAGCATTAGGTATTCCGAAGATTTGTATCAAAAGCGCATTAAAAAGTGTGAGTTATCCCTGGGTTAAAGACTAAACAAGAGTATGAAATCAAAATTTGAGAATATCTAATATATTTTCCTTGTTCATGTTCTCCAACGAACTCTCACCGGGCAGTCATTCACCCTTTCTTCGCATTTTCTTTCCAAGAATGCATACTTGTACGAGCTAGAAGTGGTATTTCATTTAAAATGATAATAAATCAAGTTGCATATCTATTAATTATACAACTTGTACGTCGATATGCTTTTCATTTACTAGATGAGTTTCTACAGAATAATACCAAGTTTACGATTTGCCATCAATGATTTACAGACGATGGATAGGAATGACATATTAAATCAATTTTCGGACCTTTCAGTCGGCAGAAATTCGGCAAAGCAATGAATCTCTCAAAGCTTAATCGCGGAATAATTCGAGACATTGCAATATTATTTTATTATTTTAAGTTATCAATTACATAGCACACACACAATAATTCACAACATTGATTAACAACATAGTCAGGAGTTTCCACATAAACATGGAAGAACTGTACGAAAACAAACGAACTCGTCAAAGAGTATTAATAGTTGAACGAAGTAGTTTGCAATTCATACGACGTTGCCGTTGACTAATCAACAATCGACGTAACTAATAATGTTTTTATGTCCTGCACATTAGATTACGGGATGTGTTCCAAAGAGTCTGCAAAACTCTGCCAGACCCTCCCTGTGACCATTGACTTTATTGGTCATCATCTGTGGTCACAACACCTGCACCTAGCACCTGCGCCTTATAGTCGTTCGTCTTCTGAGTCCTGGTTTTGGTGCCCTTTTGAAAACCCTTCCTCATCATTAGTGCCATCACTGGCCGCAGCTCTTGACTTGTCTCGTTCCTTCTTTATCACGATTTTATTAATCAAATAATTTTCTTGTCGAATTTTCTCTTGAACGTGTTGCGGGACATCTGGGATCATCCACTGTATCAACATGACACCAAAGAATATTCCATTTTGGTACAATACGATGAATATCACCCGCGCGACCCAGATTTCCCAGACAATTCTACTTCCATCCGACTGAGACTCGAAATTCCGTTCGGTGAAAGAATAATATCGACATGCATCAGGGTGTTCCTCAACTATTGGTCTGGATTCCTCGCAAAACTCGGACGTATTGAAGGATGCCAAAGAATGTTTCAGAAAATTATCCAGATTTCCAAATTCCATTCGATGGATCAATCTGGGTATAAAAGTCGATGTGAACGCAATAATAAATGCATTCGTCAACACCGCCAATTTAGTAATCGAATTCAGAATGTCATACCAAATTCCAATACTAGAAACTTGTGCTCCGACCGGGCGTTGGTAATAGACCAACAATTTATATGCATCTAAACGGATTTCAAAAATATTGTTTATGAGTGCAAAGAATGGAGCCAACGGGAAGGCAGATACGAAGATAGTCGAAAATCCAAACTGTATAACCATTTCCAAATATTCCGGGAATAGAGATAAAGTTGTCCAAGGGGTGAGTGACATGTCACGTCCGGCTTGAGAATGTGTTGTATGAAGGACGCCATCGCCAGATTTCTTCCATCGTGTCTTAAACCACCTGGCGGCGAAAGGTTTCCCCATTTCAAAGAAAGCATTCACAGCTTGATTCCCAACCATGACAATTGACAATTGAATACAAAGTTCTGCCATACAACCACCAGACACACATTCTTCCTGACGGTATCCCCACAAATATTTGTACTTGGGAGGTGTTCCCGCAAACTTTCCTTTGAAGAATGCAATGTAAAATATGGAGGAGTAATAGTTGATGAACTGGAGAAGGTACATCTTGAGGGTCAAACTGTCATCAAAATCCGCTTGAGTTCGGTGAAGCTCTAGTTCCGTCAAATACATGGCAACAAATGAATAAAGCCAGTTGAAGAAAACTATGAAACAGAGGTTGAGGCAGACAGCTGTCATATTTGCGACGATAAGGCCCCAACCATGGACGGAGTGATCAGTTGGGGCCGAATAACGGCTCAAAAGAACAAATTTTACCGCAAGACGGTAGAGGATAACGGACACTACGGCGGCCAAAGCCAAGAATACAAGAAAAAGGACAGTAGACAAACTGATGATCATGTTAGGTAATTTCGTTCTCCAGAAGTCTAGAGAGGGCTCCCCTGTCGGTACAGACGACATAACATTCTTCTTCTTTTTGTTTGCCTGAAAATAAAGAAACATATGCTCATTAATTAATATTTACGGATCAATCATGCCCGAATATGTATTTCTCGTATAAAATTCGTTTTTCTAGACAGATGATAATGAGTTGACAACGTCTACGTAAACCGAACCGAATGCAGTTTATTTGACCGTAGCGCAATCAGTAGGCGCCTATGTAACATACAGAACAGGGCGAATGACGGACTTCTGCCGAATGGCAAATTATTGGTTTATCCAGAAGGGATGTACCGAATATTTGGAAGTACGACTGTCGAAGTTTCAACTAAATTGTACCTATGTTGTTTTGGACCAATCATTCAAAATCTGTAGATAACTATTCATTTAGTAGCCGTCTTTACAAGAAATTGAATTGAACTTTTAATCAAAATGTTTTTACTGGTAATATTTTCCTTGCAATTAAATTGACATTTTTAGCCACGTTTGAATTCTCACACTTACAATTATTAACACAACTTCAAAGGTCACGATAAAATTTACATATTACTCATTATTACAATTAGCATGTAAAAGAAAGAGGGCACAATTGCATTTCTATACATATGTTACACTTCATACAAAAGAGTTCATTTTATTCCAACTGCCTGTCAAACATATTCCTACCTCAATCAGCAGTAGATCACGATTAAATTACAATCAATTAATAATAGATAGATGCTTTGACAGACAGTTGGTTGTGATATTAATCTGTTCAATGTTAAACACTGTACGAATTAGAACTGTTTAAGAAGTCGGCTTTCCATTTCATCACGAGTCGTGCGATGAAAGAATTCAGATTACCCACAGTGTCTTTGTCAAATGACGGCTTGTTGTCTATTTCTGAGCAGAATCGGTGTATAGTTTTTAATAATGACCGGCATACTTTGTGTAAAATAAATAAAATTACAAACCAACCTTCCTAAGACGTGTGAGGTAATTTGGCCGTGGGTTCTGGTCATTTTCCGCAATCGAATTTAAATCCCACCTATACTTGATCTCCGCCGAGTACCTCTTCCACCTTTCCAAGTAAATAATTGTCCAAAATGAACTCAGAATTGAAAAAATAACCGTTGCATCATTGTCCAACAAGTGCATTATTTTTGAATAAACACAAGTTTCTGTAATACTCTTATACCCACAATACCGGTCACAATGTGGGCACATGGGTTCCACGATTCTTCCACCACAAATGTCATTCGTAATTGCATTGGTTGGCAATGTAAAAACTCCGTACAAAAATGCAACAACCCCTAAAATAGCCACCGGAATCAACATTTCTGTGTAGAATCCAAGCCATGCAAAATACGTAGCGATCTTGAGACCAAAATAAGTATTCACTGCACCCAGTGGTTGATACTTTAGACTATTTGATAATCCAGCCCATTCCTTAAACAACAGATTTCGGAGACAACCTGGAGTTTTGACTTCCCCATCATGTAAAGGATATGCCCCGCAATAAATACCCTCGCTCAATAATGGTTCTATTCCGATACCAAAATCGGGTTGTTCGGAATCATCATCACCAACTTCATGTCGTTTTTGTTTCTCGATGTAACTACTTCGTCTCAAAATGAAGTCGATAATCAGAGACCGGATTCCATGATTGAAAAACTTATCAGGATTTCTGATATCAAACAAATATTCTTTGTCACGGCTGTAAGTTGCAGAAAATCCGGCCGGGGCAGTTGGAAACAGGTTTGGGTCAACTTCCAAGCGTTTTGTTAGACATGACCACCACGATTTCTTTGGAATTGAAGATGGTGGGTCGAATAAAGCATTGTTGGAATCTTCTGCGGATTGTATGAATTCAGAAACATCTTTCATCGGCATTCTGAGCTTGAGAATTTCAGTATACCGTTTCAGGACTTCGATAGGTGCACGGATTTTTACAACATGAATTTGTCCAGATCCTTCCACTATCGTCTCCTCTTCTAATTGTAGCCCTTCTTTGGTCAAGTGTCGTTGGAATACTTGCCTTTTTAAAGAAGACTCTTGAGAAATGGCCACTTCATTGGAATCGTCCCAAACGAGTACGAAATCAATATCGACTTCCCTCATATTGAACCGGAATCGTTTCATTCTTTGAAATTATATAGTTTCAGTATCTTTTAATACTTTCAGATTCCACGAAAATTACCCACACAGTATCATCGCGACCACGGTACTAATTTAATGATACAAATACTTCTATAAAGATGTGTTTATTTTGTGGGATGGAAAATAAATAAGTTCAAGTTTATAAGAGCAGAGTCGTAATTAAGGAAACACTGACCAATCTTTTCATTACATCGTGCACACAATAGTGGGAGAAGATTGAGGTCGTGATTTTGCTGAGAGTCTTTAAAACATTCATAAGTGAGAACAAAGTAACATTTCAGCAGTTCAAGTACAACTTTTAAGGAGAATGTATGGCTGGTTTGCATGCCAATATAAGTGTGGATTCCTATCAACTTAAAGGCTTCTATTAACATGTATATTTTATATTTGCTTGTGGTATTCTATGTACCGTCCGTCGTAAAACAATCACCTCCCCCCCTTGATTATAATTGCTTGTAAACAAATTGCGAAATTATGTTACAGTCAAGCAATTTAGTTAAAAAAACACACTGTGACGGTGAGCTATTGAATTAATTTGAAGGGCAGTAACATACATAAGTTCTATGTCATTGTGGGAGCGACCATTATGTGGGGTAGTTATTTTTGCGACTTATTTTTGGGCTTTGTTTCTAATCTACCTTTTCTCTTTGGGGCTTAATTCTCTGAAACTTAATTTCAGATTCAAGTTCAAATTTATTTTCTCAAAACTTTCTGGAGCCGTTGGCCCATGGAGCCCAAAATTTTAATTAATTGAAAGCTATAATGTGATTCTAAGTAAAGAACCGATTCATCATAATATTATATCAATTTATTTTACTTATTACATAAAAACGGTTGTAAAATTAACCAGTGAAATGTCGAATGGGATTCTGGCTCGGGTCTTAGATTTAACACAATATGTTCATTTTTAATAAATCCAGTAACTTGTTTCCGCGAATTGTTCTCATTAAGATAATGCCAGGACAGATGTAAAACAGAAGAAGATTTCGTCGCAGTACTCATAGGACGAGTATGGAAATCACAAGAAGTTCATTGCAGTTCTCAGGATTGAGAAAAGAAATATAGAAACACAGATACAAAGCTCCACAGAGAGTTTTCATAGGTAGAGATAAAGCTTGAAGGGCACACGAAGAAGAGCAGACGTTAAAATAATAGGCAGGTCAAATCCAAGAAACAGGTAGTAGAATTAAATTCAAGGACTAAAGGATGTTGTAGATATCTTAAGTAGAATTCGCGATCAAATTAACTCGTTCGGAGCCGAGACGGCTGCACAACACAATTTCCACATTATTTCGTAACTCACTCTGGGAATTTTTCATAATTTTCATTATTAAACTTATTGTAATTAATTAACAAGACTGTAGCCTTACACAAAATTACAATCAAGAATTTTAACCGAAATAAAATCAGCATACTTTTCATGTCATTCCTCATTTATACCAATTACGGAAGGAATGGAAGACCCGAGCCAGAATACTTAATTGCAGATTAGGAAAATTATACAATAAATAATGAGACGAATTTGACAATGGCAAAAATCAACTTAGGGACGACTTCTGTAGTAGAACAGTCTATCAAAGTATTGTCAAACGGAAAATTATTTTTCGAATTTATCTCTGAAAATATTTTTACGCCTTCATTTTACGAGGACTCCTTGTATCAGAATCCTGATATTTCTTGCAAGCAAGGAATTGGACTTCAGCGAGAAGATATCTTCGGTGAAGTTCATTTAAGGTAGGCTGACTTCGATTTCTATCATATACAGAAAAGTGCAAATGATTATTTCAAAGAAAAATTGGAACCGAAAAGTTTGGAAAATGTGCAAACTCTCATTACAGTTTGTTCGTTGTTTCGCTGATCCAAGTTCAATTCGTTCTCTGTCCACACAGAATGCATGGAGCATGGAAATTTCTTTTGACCTTCTCCAGAAATTCATTGAATTTTACTACTCCTTGACAAACAAATGTAATCACGTCTAAGTTGGTAACTTGTAAATCATGCTGATCACTACGGTGCAAAAAATAAAACCAGTCGAACAACAATTTGAAATTTATTCCTAGTTTAACGCATTTGAGCGAAAACCCGTCATCAACAAGTTGTGAAATATTGAGATACATGTCCTACCTTTAAATAAAAATAAAAGTCCTCAGATTTTTTAACTGCGGCACTAGACTAGACGTAGTCGAGTCTAGTGGATCTGGTTCAGTTTTAATTTTGGCCCACATCATTAAATCGCTTTATAAAATACTTCAAGTGTCTATTTCGTACTTAAGTTGATTTTATTTTCCCAATTCTTCGAAATTCTTATACCGGATAAAGATGATGGGATCATGTAGTTACATTATTCCTTAAAGAGAGGTCAAACAACGAAACTAGATAATTAATCTCACCAGGGTGTTGTACAAGTGGTTTCCCACTACGTTTCGGGTGGTAAGGTCGTATGAAAATACGGTAACGAGAATCAAATCCGTCTTTACAAAGACATCTATCCAATACTCTTATGCTAGAACAGACTGATCGCGTTTAACTAGGAACGCAGTCATTTTTTGTGATTCTGTGAGTGAATTCTACGCAGTGGTTTAATGCAGTAATAGTTAGATATTTTCAGAACTGTAGTATTTTAAGGTGAAATTCACATGACAAACCATAGACTTAGAAATTTTCGCTAGTTTTTTACTTACTTATTTGGAAAAAAAAACATAGAAACAATCTGAAATTTTTAACTCTATGTGACAAAGAATAATGTACTCTGTTCTGTATAGGGTGTTCCCTCAGATTCAGAACAAATTGTCTTAAATTGAATTGAATAATTCCTCGTCCTCGCTTTTCGCAGACAACTTGTGCGCTATGTCAATTATTTTTCTAGAAGTCACTTATAAAAAGGTTCAGGTACCCTTGTAGGTACTAAGATGGTGAAAGCTGTAAGTCACTATTTGTAGTGATAAGTATAAGGAGTTTATACAGTGAACACTAAAAGAAGCCGGACAACCTAACTTGCCCCGCCGTGCACTCTTGCAGTTGGGGCAAGTTGGGGTGTCCGGCTTCTTTTGGTGTTCACTGTACATAGAAATGGAGACATAAACAGTTGAACGAAGTACTTCGGGATGCATACGACGTTAATTAATCAACAATCGCCGTAATTAATCATGTTTCTATGTAATACACGTCAGCTTATGGGATTTGTTCCAAAGAGTCTGTAAAACTCTGCACACGCCCTCCCTGTGACAATCGCCTTTTTTGGTCGTCTTCTCGGGTCACATCAGAACCTTGTAGACGTTCATCTAATAAGTCCTGGCATTGGTCACCTTTTGAAACCCCTTCCTCATCATTAGTTCCATCACCAGCCGCAGCTTTTGATTTCTTTAGTTCCTTCTGTATCACGATTTTATTAATCAAATAATGTTCTTGTCGAATTTTCTCCTGAACATGTGGCGGGACATCTGGGATCATCCACTGGATCAACATGACACCAAAGAATATTCCATTTTGATACACTACGATGAAAATCAAACGCGCGACCCAGATTTCCCAGTAAAATTTGCTTCCTTCCGACTGAGACTCGCTATTCCCTTTTGTAAAAGAATGATATCGACACACATCAGGATGTGATATATGGTGTTCCTCAACGATTGGTCTGGAGTCTTCGGAAAACAAGGATGTATTGAAGGATGCCAACGAATCTTCCAGAAAATTATCCAAATTTCCAAATTCCATTCGATGAATCAATTTGGGTATAAAAGTCGATGTGAACGCAATAATCAGCGCATTCGACAACACTGCCAATTTAGTAATTGAATTAAGAATGTCAAACCAAATTCCAATACTAGCAACTTGTGCTCCGACCGGGCGTTGATAATAAACCAACAGTTTGCTTGCATCCAAGCGTATTTCGAAAATATTGTTTACGAGTGCAAAGAATGGAGCCAACGGAAAGGCAGATACGAAGATAGTCGAAAATCCAAATTGTAAAACCATTTCCAAATATTCCGGGAATAGAGATAAAGTTGTCCAAGGGGTGAGTGACATGTCACGTGCGGCTTGAGAATGCGCTGTTTGAAGGAAGCCATTTTTACCGTCACCAGATTTCTTACAATTTGTCTTAAACCACCTGGCGGCGAAAGGTTTTCCCATTTCAAGGACAGCATTCAAAGCTTGTTTCCCAACCATGATGATAGACAATTGAATACAAAGTTCTGCCATACAACCACCAGACCCACATTCTTCGTGACGATATCCCCACAAATGCTCGTACTTGTGAGGTGTCCCTGCAAACCGTCCTTTGAAGAATGCAATGTAAAATATGGAGGCGTAATAGTTGATGAACTGGAGAAGGTACATCTTGAGGGTCAAACTGTCATCAAAATCCGCTTGTGTTCGATGAAGCTCTAGTTCTGTCAAATACTCGGCCAGAAATGAATAAAGCCAGTTGAAGAAAACTATAAAACAGAGATTGAGGCACACAGCTGTCATATTTGCCACCATAAGGCCCCAACCATGGACGGTGGGATCAGTTGGGGCCCAACGGCTCAGAAGAACAAATTTTACCGCAAGACGATAGAGGATAACCGATACTATGGCGGCCAAAGCCATGAATACAAGAAATAGGATAGTAGACAAACTGATGATCATGTTCGGCAATTTCATTCTCCAGAAGTCCAGAGGTGGCTCCCCTGCCGGTGCAGATGACATAACATTTTTCTTCTTTTTGTTTGCCTGAAAATTAATAAACATCACTCATTAATTAATATTTGCGCATCAGGTCATACACGAATGTCTATTTCCCGTCTAACCTAGCCTGGGGAGAAAAACTCCATTCGAAACTACAATTCCACATCATCATGTGTGCCCGAAGGAATGATCCCTTACTGTGCGGATGATAATGAGTCGACAATGGTTACGTAATTGGATGCAGCAGAGTAAGAGAATGAACAATTAGAAATGTCCTTATATATTATGTAAGTAGTCTGTAAACCCATTTTTTAAATTGATACTACTATATGCCATTTACGTCTGAGTTGTACAAGAAACAAAAATTACGTCGACTGTACGATTTGTCGTGGATGGTTGGACCGGAAATGGAATGGACTTGACCTCTGGTGGGACGGAAATCCAGAAGACCTTTCCTGTAGAATTCAAGAACACGCCTGATTGTGACCTTCCGGACCACACGTGAAATCCTAATTTGGCAATCGTTTCAAAACTTCAGATAAACTTTCAATTAGTAACCGGCCTTACAAGAAATTGAATTGAACTTTTAGTCTACCTAGTCTACCTAATAAAAATGTTGATTATTTTAATGGTAATATTTTCCTTCTAATTAAATAGACATTTTTAGCCACTTTGAATTCTCACACTTGCAATAATAAACACAACTTCAAAGGTAACGATTAAGTTTACATACCAGAGAACTTCTGATAGAGCCCCGGGGCTGAATTTGCAAAATCTGTCTCCAGGTCAGTCGCTTTCTCGACTTTCTCTATACGGGTGCATGGAGAAAGTAGGAAAAGGTAACCGGGTTGTAATGGAGACCGGGTTCAATTAGAGACCGGGCTTTACCAGAAGTTCTCCTTACTCATTACAATTAGCACGTAAGAGAAAGAGGGCACAATTGCATTTCAATTACACATGAAAGAGTTCATTTTATTCCAGCTGCCTAACAATGAATGTTCTCGGCAACTGGCTGAATCAAAATACTATTTCAAAGATGGTCATCGCAGGGTTATATTCTTGACTTGTTGTATAACTCGAGACGTGCGATGACGAAATTTGGATCACAAATATACTCTTTGTCAAAGGATGGCTTGTTGTCTATTTCTACAACGAAGATAGCTGCCAACCCACGCAGGAACCCATACGCAAAAATAGCCAGTATGCTTTGTCTGAAGTAAATAAAATTGCAAACCAACCTTTCTAAGTCGTGTGAGGTAATTTGGCCGTGGGTTCTGGTCATTTTCCGCATCCGAATTTAAATCCCACCTATACTTGATCTCCGCCGAGTACCTCTTCCACCTCTCCAAGAAAATAATTGTCCAAAATGAACTCAGAATTGAAAAAATAACTGTTGCGTCGTTGTCAAACAAATGCGTTATTTTCGAATAAGAACAAGTTTCTGTAATATTCCAATACCCACAATACTGGTCACAATGTGGGCACATGGGTTCCACGATCGTTCCACCACAAATGTCATTCGTAATTGCATTGGTTGGCAATGTTAAAACTCCGTACAAAAATGCCACAACTCCAAAAATAGCCACCGGAATCAGCATTTCTGTGTAGAATCCAAGCCATGCAAAATAGGTAGCGATCTTGAGACCGAAATAAGCATTCACTGCATCCAGCGGTTGATACTTGAAACTTTTCGATAATCCAGCCCATTCCTTAAACAACAGATTTCGAAGACAACCCGGAGTTTTGACTTCCCCATCATGTAAAGGATATGCCCCGCAATAAATACCCTCGCTCAATAATGGTTCGATTCCGACCCCGAAATCGTGTTGTTCGGAATCACCGTCACCGTCTTCATGTGATTTTTCTTTCTCTGTGTAACGACTTCGTCTCAAAATGAAGTCGATAATCAGAGACCGAATTCCATGATTGAAAAAGTCGTCAGGATTTCTGATATCAAACAAATATTCTTTGTCACGGCTGTAAGTGGCAGAAAATCCGGTCGGGGCAGTTGGAAACAGATTAGGATCAACTTCCAAGCGTCTTGTTAGACATGACCACCACGATTTATTTGGATTTGAAGTCGGTGGGTCGAATAAAGCATTGTTGGATCCTTCTGCAGATTGTTTGAATTCAGAAACATCTTTCATTGGCATTCTGAGCTTGAGAATTTCAGTATATCGTTTAAGGACTTCTAAGGGGACACGGATTTTTACGACGTGGATTTGCCCAGATCCTTCCATCGGCTCTTCCTCTAATTTTAGTCCTTCTTTGGTCAAGTGCCGTTGGAATATTTGTCTTTTTGAGGAAGACTCTTGAGATATGGCAGCTTCATTGGAAGCGTCCCAAACGAGTACGAAATCAATGTCGTCTTCCTTCATATTGAACAGGAATCGTCCTTTTTCTTTAAAATTTATTTCAGTTGTTTCAATCTCTATTTAATATTTTTAAAATCTACGAAAAAAATCCACACACCATCGCCGCACCCACACGACTAACTCAATGACATCAATGCTTCTACCAAGATGCGTTTATTTTGTGGAAAGGAAGATAAATAATTTCGAGTTTATAATTACAGATGACTGGTAATTAAGTAAGCATTGACCAATTATTTTATATGCATCATGCACGGAGTAGTTGGAGACAATTGAATTCGTGATTTTGCAGAAAACTTTAAAATATTCATAAGTGAGAACAAAGGGACATTTCAACAATTGAAGTGCAACTTTTACAGGGAATGCGGGGTTGGGATTTATCATGAAGACCACATGTTGCAGGGCAATATAAATGTGGATATCTATAGACTTAACCTTTTAACCGCTAAGCTTGAGCATTCTCGGGCCTTTGGCGCGAGAATACTCGTCCTTAGCGTTTAAAAGGTTAAAGGCTTCTGTTAACTTGTGCCTTTTTGAATTTCTTGTGGTATTCTATATATTTATTGAATTTTTAGCTTGAATTGTAGTAACGTTCCTTTCCTGTATAGCATTTTAAACTAAAAATTTATTGCAGATTAGGAAAATGATACGAAAAATATTAAAGTGAATATCTCAGCCCGAAAAATTGACTTAGGGAAGGGTTCTGAATTAGGACGATTAGGACGATTTCGTGACAATGATTTTACGAGGAACTCTTTGTATCAACATCCTGACATTTCTTGCAAGCCGGTAAATCGTCTCCAGAGAATTTCATATAAGATGGATAAATTTTGATACAGAAAAATGTAATGATATATTTTTAAAAATTGGAACCCCAGGGCCGGAGAAAAGTTTACAAAATGTACAAACTTGAAAAAATTCAACACAGTTATGCCATTCTTTCTCTTATCTAAGTTTGGTTCGTTTCCTGTACCATACAAAACGCATGGAGTATCGAACATGCGGTTTGTATCAGAATTTCCTTCGCACTTATCCAGAAATTCATTGAATTTTACTACTCATGGACAAATCAAATGTAACTACTTCCAAGGTGGTAATGTGTGAGCCATGGAGTCACTTAAGCACTGCAACGCAAAAGATAAAACCAGTCGAACAATAATATTCACAACTTGCACATTGCTAGTTTAAGGTATTTCACTAAAAATCCGTCGTGGATGTGTTGTGAAATATTGAACTGCATGAACACATCCTAGCTTTCCGGTCCCTGTCGGAAAATATAATATAGAAAAGTTCTACCACTAAATATAGCATCTCAGATTTTTCAGCTGCAGCTTTAGCAGTAGTGTAGTCTAGGGCATCTGATATTATTTCAATTTTCCTTTTACCCACTTCCCCGTCTTTAATTTGTTTTATAAAATGCTTCAAGTGTCTATTTCGTACTTAGGTTATTTCATTTTTCCTGTGTTTCGAAATTTGTATGCCAATGTACAAGTGCTTGCTTTAAAAATAGGTTGCCGAGAATTCGGTCGTTACATTACGAAAGACACCTTAATACAAAAATATTTTCATAGGAATGATTAAAGAGAGATCATTCATCATATCTTCATTTTTAAAAACTGCATATGTACTCCTCCCACTCGAGCCGTACTAAAAAACGAACAAATAATGTTATCCGATTTTTGCCCTTAAACTAAAACCCAAGTGGTTAACGAATGTGAATGTAGGAAATGAGCGGAAACCTAACAATCTAATTGTGTGCGCACGTCGCGGCGGTTCATCCTTCCTGAATGCTAATTCGAATGAATTGAATGAATAGATTCTGCCTGTCATTGTCGCATTCAAAACTAGAGATGAGCTAAATAGTTGGTTTGGTGGTTGGGATGTGGATGAGAAAGGGTGCTATTTTGAGAGATAAATATTGATGATTTGTCGGCAAATAATTTATCTATTTCAAGTGATCATTGTCCCTCCATCGTCATCGTCAACCAGCATCTGGGCATTTGTAGTAATAATGCAACACCACCGGGGTTACCCGACCGAGCCTTGAATGAAAGAGTGTGAGCATAAATCATTAGAGTTTTAGGAAAAACGATGAATGCATGTGTATTTATATGTTAAAGGCAATATATAAAATTCAAATTGATTTGAAGAGCTTTACTTTCAGCAAAGATAATTATTACTCTACGTACTTTCAGTAAGTCGGCTGTCTAGTAATTTTAACTAGTTCTGCGGAATATATTGAGTGAATGTTTCCCATTAGAAAAAAAACTCGCCATAGGACATAACCAAGTATTTAAATCGAGAATTGGTCCACTTTCTATTTGTGTGACCAAGCAAAGATATCCCAGTAGTTCAAGAAAAATCCATCGAGAGAAACTCTTTAAACCAACTATCTTACAATGTCTTCTGGAGGGATCGAACCCTAGTCATAGAACTGAGTGGCACGAGTGTATTAGTGGGTCTGTGGGTGGATTTTTTTTATTTGAATTTGATGTTTCCGAACTGTAAGTATTTTAATGATAAAATTCTGCATTGCAAACAATACTTTTCCGTCACTTTTCGTAGACGACTTGCGCGATTTTTAAATGATTCATCTAAAAGCTACTTATAAATTTGTAGTGATCAGTTTCTGTTCATAAACAATTCTTAAATCTTGTGAGTAACAGTTTAGTAAAACTATGTATATGACACTGACTTCTAAATAATTAGAATTTCTTACTAATACTACCAGTCCAGGTGTAACAAAATTAAAAGAGATTACAAGATTACGTTTAGTCTTAGCTATCACATACCGTGAAAGTGGTGTTATCATGAAAATTTGTTAACAATTGGACATTTAGTAAGAATGCTTTTTCACAGCTATTTGCTAATTCAAACATATTATCAATCAGCATTAACTATTACATAATATAACGAATTGTCCATAACATATCTAGAGACATTCAGGAGGTACACTACTGGGTACACGGCTACCGCTTTTGTCAAGCTTTTAACTTATTTCATTGATCGGATCGGATTTTATTTCATTTGACACAAGACCACATGAGTGGTTTCTGTATGTGTATTGTAGAGTGGAATAATGATGAACCAGATTGAAGAGCTAAGCTACTGGTGAAAAAGACGATTTAGACCTGGACCACCCAACAGAATCAGAACAGAATCCACCCTTGAGGTCACAATAGGAAGAAGTCACAGACTCCCCCCTGGTGTGCCTCTAATATATGTAATATATTTCTATTCTTCACTGGTTCCAGTTCCCATAATAATATTTCCACACGACAACAGGAGTCAGAATTCGGTGTCATTGACTGCAGACTGTACGTCATGACATTCCAAATAATGCTCATAAAACCACAACACTAAATCCCCCAAATTGTTCTTCCCATCTGTTTAGATTCTGAATATTCCAGTATTCATGGAAATTAAAAATCATACTCATAAATTGACATTCACTGGTAATAGTATGTACAAGGTTAATACCAATATAACTTGGCAGCTCTTCCTTAAATTGGAAAAGGAAAATTGTCAGAATATCTTGGTTCAGACATCAGCACAAACTCATGAGTGGGGATTCCGTATGGCAAATTTTCTGCAATGAACCCTGCAGTCAATCCTGGAATGGAAACTCGACACTATCGGCATGGGAATTGCAGATCGACATGCAAATTAGTGTTTGGTACTAATTTGCAAATCCAGATACAGGTAATGTTGAGCCTGCGTTTGGCAGGACTTATTATAGAGTACTTGCTGATCACCTCTGCCATGTAGAATCGCCACTATAGACAATACAAACAAAGGTCACAGTACTACATAGTAGAGGAAGATTCAACTGCAGAATAGCAATCACAGATTGTTATTGTTTATTCGAGAGATCAAATGCGCTCACCGTGAGTGCAAATTGTGTTTACCACTGTGTTACAACACACAAAAATTTGTTAGTCAAAATTACCGTTAATGGGTAATAAAAAATATTTGTGGAAAATACAGGCTTCGGCACACTTTTTATTTCAATCACTTTTCACAAAAAATTTATTTGTCAATTTAAACACTTCTTGATTGCATTAAATATAATAGCGCTTAAAAGTTTTATGAAGTCCGCTTCAACGAATTAAGTAATTTATTGTCCCAACCATTTTAACTGTGCCGACGGTCAATGTCTAAAGAAATGAAACTTAAGAGAACTTCCCAATATATTAGTTTTTGTTTTATCGTTTTGCTGCAATTACAAGTGTTCGGAATGAACTCTTTAAGTTTCATAAGAATCTAAGCCTCTTTTTCTGTTCTGACCGAATATGGTACTTTTAGCTTCGTAGCTTCCTTGATATAATCGATCAGACTTATTTTTACAATTCACATGTGCCACCTGTAGCAATTCTTCAATTTATTTCATTGCGACAAGTCATACGTGGGAAGGTATAGTCGAAATCTTACACAAAATTTCGGCAACAACCAAAAATTTTACCCTGAAGCTGGATATCGAAAAAGTATGAATTTCGTGTTTTTCCTTGTGAGTTGTAAAAAAATCTAACCACATATCTGTCCACTTCATTCATCGTTGAAATACTCTTTAGGATTTATTGGGAATCAAATCGCATTGTGATTTGAGTTGGAACACCTAGGTGAATAACAATGATGCATCGAGGACCACCAAAGTCACCCAAAATCACACAATTACTCTCCTCCACAACTATTTTGGAAACTTTTAGTGATCTGGCTTTGTTGGAGAAGGATTTTCCTCAATGGTTGCAATATCTGACTGACATGACGAACTGACTGTAAAGAAGATGGAGTAGCGATGAAAATCGTTTAGATAAAATTGACAAATGAGAATGGATCAATTCCTCCAGTACAGAGTACCGAAAATATATAAGATTTTCTATTTATTGTTATTTAGAAATAGCATAGTATAAGATGGTTTTCATGTTGACCTGACCAGTTCAGTTCAGTAGTATGTTTTTCTAACAATGGTCGCGGTTCTTTTGACTTTGACGGTTCGGTTTCGAGAGTGGGTGTGGCAGTTGAGTGAATTGGATTGGAGTGGGTGCTTTTTGGGTGAAACACCCTCAACACTTCTTCAAATTAGTAAATCCGCTACACTTGCAAACACAATGAAGGACATAAGGTTTGAACAAGGTAAACTCCTTAAAGGCACTTTTTCTTCAAAAGCGCCGAATTATTGAGAGAAAAAATCTCCGCCAAGCGGTCTGCCCGACCTGGCAGACAATGACGACAATAATGTCCATGTTCTCGTCTTTGTCATTTTGTCTTTCATTGTCTTCTACGTGCCAGGATTTTTGGGTGAAAGGGAAAATGTACAAAATTTGTGGTATCTTTACAAATCAGTTTTGGAGTCATTTTTCAAACTTAGTCTACAGTCCAGGAGTACTCAAGTGAGGAAGGCGCGATAGTAAGCGTGAAAAATTCAGCCGGTTAACCCTCAATTGTGACAAGGAGACACAAAATTCACGAGGCTCGTACTGTATGTTGGGGTTAACTCTGTTATGCCCTTCTAGTATATGTTTTTGTTTGTTCCACATTTATTGCTGTCAAAAAAAAAAGACAAAAATATATTATTTTTGAAGTACTCTCGAACCTAAAACTGCCAACTGCTGGATTAGAAAAAATATCCGACAATGAGATCACAGATGGCCAGATTGCACTGATAGTAAATACATCTATCTAAAGACCGCATTATGCTTATTATACGCAGATTAATTGATATTCTGTATTCTTTTTTTCCTTTTACGTCCATTTGTCCTATGAAAGCATTTTTTAAAAGTAATTTTCAAAGCCAAGTGTCAGAGGAAGTCGGCCTCTGAGAAAACTCTCAGGAAAGTCCACGTTCTATGACATGAGTGAAGAAAATTGGTGATTAAATTTTGATTTTTCTGAAAACATTTGCTTTCCGATGTAAAATTATCCTAAACTGCATAAGAATGCAAAAATGATTAGTTTTGCGGGTAGTGGTGTAGTTAGCTCAGTAGAATTTCGGAATCAGAATATTGAAACACACTTTTCTCTAAAAGATTCAAAGTCTTCTGCTATATTTGCATCAATTCTTCACACTTGGAGGTTGACTGTGATATACAACGTGTTTCGATATGAGTATGCACATGACCGGTAAGGAGAGATAAATACTATTATCTGAAGTCTAACACTAATAGTCTCAATAGAGTCATTATGCACGGCCGGAATAAACTATTTACGTTTAGCTATTACTGTAGTTTCAAATTGATTTAGAAATGACCTCGCAGTTCAAAAATAATTTCTAAAAACCAATTCCCAATTCTCCCATTCTCATCGTTGATATTTCAAAAGTTTTAGCAAAACTCAAAATCGGTCGATGGAAGAATGCTAGTAATTCGTATTCGATTTAATTAAGATCTGAATTGTTATCAGTGCATTGTATCGGTAATGAGTCTGTACGAAATGCCACCCTATGATTCGCTTGCAAATTAGTGAACATCTTTCTTAGATCGTACTAGTTAGTGCCACAAATGGAAAATAGACCTCGTTCGTAAGAAAATAACCCCGTGCCATCGTGCTCAATTTTTAATATGATGTCCGACCCCTGACAACTTTTGTATTGGCGAAACTCGTGGTGTACTCCGACTGAACCTAAGAGTCATTCGGGGTCACAAAATGACCTATGTCAATTGTGATGTCATTCAAACAACTGTGAGGTCAAGGAGAGTCAGAGAAGGATCTTCGGCTTTCTGTGGTCATCCATACTCCGTTCAGATGCCAGGAATGTTAGAACATGTGAGATCACCAACTTTGCTTTTGTACTATTTCGAGTAAACTCAGGGAGTCGTATGTACTTGAGATTTTTGAATAAAGTGAAGTAGGTTTAGGTCACACAAGAATGATTGAGAAGAATAGGATGAACACGTAGTATTTGTATATGAGACTGAAGATAAATAGTTGTAGGTGTGGATTGAATGTCATATATCACTGATATTCATTCAATACTTTGACTCTTATTCCCCATTAGACCACCTTTCTTGAGAAATTTCATCCTATCGTTCATCCCATGGCGTGGGTCTGTCTGGTCATTCAATACAGAGTTATTTAAAAGTTCGAATTCTCATTCTCGTGTGAATTTATGTTGACATTATATCTATTTCTTTAGTTCATCATTTCAGAGATCTTATTGGGAAAATTCCTTCAATTCTCACGTGCGGTAGGACGAGGGTTGGACTCGAAGCGATGAGCGGAATTTGCTCATGGATAACTGAATATAATTTTGAATTACTTCTGAAGTATTAAAAAAAATCAATGGTCTCGAATTTAACAGATTACAAGCGGTGGATCATAGTCTTTCCTATGGGAAATGCGTAGCGGAAAAGTGAGGTATACATTTTGTAAAAGAAATAACTCGCTGCCAGGAGTGCACAGCATGAATCATACTTTATAGTAATTTTTTTTCATCTGAATCTGGGAATTGCTTTGTTTCTTTGAATTACATGGTCCATTGCATTGTGCATTACAAATATCTCAAATAAATTTACTCCAATGGGTTGTGTCACTCTAAGATTTGTTCGAAATTCGAATTGAATGATCTTAAGGATGAGATGGGCTTTAGAGATAGAAGAATATATTTGTTGGGAGAAGTGTCTCATGAAATTGTAAAAATAGATATTCTTGGTGAGTGCTGTGCGGGATTAAGGTATCTCTTTAATCTCTTAGTACCCAGAACATAAAATACAATTTCAGTTGATGATTGGTTTGGCCCCATTCCATTTTTTAGTAAACTGCACAATGTGATTAATTACTAAATAGTTATAACATCAGCGAGCTGAACCTGCGAACATGACGTAGTTTTGTATGTGATCGTCGATCAACCAGCAAACTGGATATTATTTTATATGAGCCGGAGAAATTAATTAAAGAATATGGAAGTATAATCTATCACCTCTTTGCAATTTTTTCAAATTCTCGATCGTGAACTTTTGATGCTTCTATATGGTTGGTGGGATCATGGTCGGGCTAAGACTTAACTGTCTAATCTCGTATTGCCGAGAAGCTCTCTAATGCATCGCCATATAGGTTTAAGTTCTAAGATCAGCCCACTGGTAGTTTGAAAACAAGATCTGAGTTATAATCCAGATTTATATTTTGGACGCAAAATACGCACAAGTGACTGTTTCAGGAAGTCTTTGCTGTTAACTTTAAAAAGCAGGAACAGAGAGCAATGTAGAATTCTTTTAAAATAATCACCAGACAATCAATGTCTGTCTGAAGGATCAAGCCCTCATCGTAGCAAAGTAAACAATGTTTGAATGTGTAACTTCAACGGACTAACATGAAAACGACCTCCTCGCAATTGCATTGACAGTCGCAGTTAAAATTTTCCAATTATCGATTTCGTGAAACAGTCAAGGGACGCTAACTTGTAAAAACTTAATTTAATGCAAGTTATCCCGCTGAATATCTTGAAACACCAGACGAATGGACTTATTTGACCTTAGAGCATCCATTGCAAGGTGTTGTGAATTCCTTATTGGAACTACATTCAGAACCCAACAAACTTTAATTCTTTCGAAGTATTTTCCACACATTACTGCAATTACGATCAGCACAAAAGCAAAATGCATATTTTCGTAATGAAGACATAGTCGTGTTTTCCCCAAGTCAAGTTGTAATTGTACATGCAGGTAATTTCCTTTTCCTATCCATTATTCAAGTGTTGCCGACTACCCCCCGTCGTGACTTGATCTCTTTAAGGATTTGCCAAAGGTTAAATAGCTATTGAGTGGTCTCAGCATGTAGTTGGGCACTTCATCCGGTCCTTCCTTCAATTTCCATGTCAGACTTTACATTCTATCCTCATTTTCCTTTCCACGAGAATAAGACGGAAACCAAGAGTCAGAGTCAGAGTCAACGCAAATCAACACAACAATAAAAACTCCCTTCCGTACACAAAACACCTCCATCTCTGACTTTAATTTTTATTTTGACAAATTCGTTATATTTATTTCAGGGTTATTGTCCAATAAAACAACAAAGGATATATCGAGTGAATTCTTTGTACGTTGAGATGCCCGTTAACCTCATGGACCAGTAAAGGTCTTAGCCAGCAATCTTAATTTTATGAGATGGCGAGTCCAGTTCGTGCTAAAATATCCTGGTGTATTTGTCGAATTTTGGGTCTTAATTGTCAGCAACCGTAGAAAGTATAAAATTTTGACTTTTCGCAATAATCTTCTCATGGGATTGCTTTCTGGATCTCCCTAGCAAATGCAGCCCTGCATTTGTAACCCATTCTCTAATTCGCTCGAATTTTGGTGCAAGTTGCTGTTGAGAGTTCGACCACTTCGACATACATTGTTTAATCCACTGCTTTACGTAGCCTTACCTTCTACTACTAGGGTGACCTTCCGCAAGCCAAATGGGAAGCCGGGACACCAAAAGAATAAGTGGAACTTAAGGAGACCTTTCATCTGGTTGTAATTAGTGATATTATTTTTATTAAACTTAATGAATTAATTAAATTGATACATTTTGTGATTAATGAGTCTTATCATAATGGAAATGAGTAGTTGTGTGAATTATTAGGAGGTGGAAAGCATGATGGAGTCAGTTGGATTGAGTAAGGTGATGATTGGAATGAAATGAGATCAGTGGATGGTTGGAATCCAGATGTTGATCCAAGGGGCGGATGAAAGGGCTGTTGGAAAGGGTTCCCAAAACCAATGAGGGTCCCTGGATTGTACATCCCTCTCTGATGAGTCCTCGTGTGTTTCTTTAAATGATCTTTCCTTCCAAATTTTTTCCCACAATATGAACATGGAAATGGCCGCAAACCTGTTGACATGAGAGAGGGAGAAAATTCATTAGTCTTTGTCACTTTACATCAAACCAAAACGAAACATCAATCCTTTTAATTATTCATGAGTGTTTATAGGGCGTTTGGTCACAGAATATGGTTTAATCATACGTCCCCGTCGGATTATTTCAAATATGCTATATGATGGCGTTCGTTATTAAGTCATCCAAGGGTTATAATGTACATTCAATATAAGGACTAAATTACTTTCCTGCCGGTGGTTCCTTATATTCTAATTTTTTTTTTCTCGTTGGAGCTTCGCTGGAGCCATTCCATCTGAGACTCAATTTTATTCTAATGGAATTTATTGGATTTATTTAGTGGCACACAATTTCTCGACCGTGAAATTTAATTCAGTGAACCGATTTCACCGAAATGAGTAGTGAAATAAATAATAATCAAATAATACTAGTCTCTTGTTTCACTTAAAATTCTACGGCAATTCGTATGCTGTAGTTTTAATTGTAATTTAAGAATTTAAGAATTTCAGTCTTACAAATTAAAAAGAAACGCTATTTCTTTCCCAGACGTTAACAGGATTGTCTTTATTTGTCACTTTTATTGTTCAAGGCGGTCCATTTCGCCATCGATTAGCCACAGAAAACTTTGCTCACATACATCAATTAGGTAATAATTGAACCGATCTGGCAGAGTTCTAATCATAGTTTAAAACTGACATGTACAAAATCACGATTACATATCTGAAGATTTGATGTCAGAATTAAGTAGCATAAGTTGTCATTGATGTATTCAATACGGTCAGACTTACTGAAAATAATGTACAAGCGAAATTACTTGTACTGATAACAATTTATTCTGAAATTTTTGACCTTAAACTAAAGTGCTCATGAGGGTGGAACATTTTAAAACAATTCCTCTACTACACTCCAATCCAATTATTTGCAATCAGCGAAAAGTGGGACACACATTTCGTAGTTAATTTAGCTAAAAATCGCCCCGACCATAAAAATCGAGTGAGACGATAGGTGAGCAGAATTAATTAGCCAAATTGAATTAACCGAGCATTTTAATTCTGAAGAGGTTAACTGGATTCTAAAAGCTTAACGCTATTGGTTGCTTTATCTTTAACCAGCAGGGATAGAATCATACGTGACTAGTTTTTCGTTTGAAATTCATACCTCACACGTTGCTCTATTTTTTTTTGTTACTACTACAGGACAATATGCTGTACAATGCTGTACAAAATGTATATCTCACTATTTCAAACAGACAAACCGCTGTAATGGTTGTGAGCAATATTCTATAAAATAATTGGCCTGTACGTTTCATATTTGAGTGAACATCAGTCCGGCCATTATTTTACAAAATAAATCTGGATTAGCTAAGAAACACAGTTGAATTTTGTTTATTAGATTTCATTTAAAAGATATCCGTCTAATTTTGTAGGGATAACACATTATATCGTTCTAAAATTCGCACCTGAGTGTATCCTGCGGTGCCTGGTTAATTCTTCATTTCTTGTAAAGCTCTTTCCACATCCTTCTTGTTCACATTCATATGGGCGCTCACCTGGTAAATTCAGAATACAGATTCATATAAATTAGAGTAATTTCGATAAATAGTTTTCCCATCAGATTAAATATTCACTTAGTGGCCAATGAAATCCTAAAACAACTTCCCTGGAACATCAGTATCAATATTTGACCCTGAGTTTAACTTAAGTGTTGGACACAACGCGTTTAATTTTAAGAACTATCAACTCCATCAGTTCAATTTTTTTAAGGATTCCAACAAAAGGTCTCTCAAAAATACTTTGTTCAACTTCAAAAGAAATCAACTAGAGGCTCACTTGCAACCGTTTAAGCCGTCGCAAGTAAACTATGTGGATATTTAGGTAAATACGTAGCCCAACCGCCCAAACTTATAAAATTCTCACCAGTATGAATCCGGACATGACCTTTCAATTGTCCATTATTTGAGAAAGCCACTTGACAATGTGGACAATGAAAACGTTTCGGTCGTTGTCTCTTTGTTTTCATGGAAGACAGTGATTCCATGGGTAACAGTCCCATAGCCGTCAATTCCGTTCTCGACAGACTGGCCAATTCATTTATTGTACTTGGATAGAGGAATATATTCGAAGAACAAGGACTTCCAGAACTACAGTTTGGAAAATGTAAATCAAAGTCCGATGGAGAAATTGGATCACAACAATTCGGGGTTACTGGAAGACTTGTACTTGTGGCACTTGGTGTAGTAGGCTCATGATAAGAAAAATGTCTGCTCGTTTCACTACCAAAATGTCTAGTATTCACACTTTCATCATAATTTTGCCCAATGGATAGTTTCGAAGTTTCACTTGACCTGGATTTGACCTTGGTTCGGGTTCGCTCGGTTTCCTTTTTGATTTTTAGTGGATTTTTGCTTCTACTTCCTTCCGATTTTGCCCTCACTGGTGCGATTTTATTTGTTTCCACGGAGGAGATTGAATCAGGAGCTATTTTGATCGTCGGTTTTTCATTGCTTGAAATCGCCGCTTCGGCTTCTTCTGAAGAAAGATCCCAAGGTCGGAACAATTTTCCTAGGAGTGTCATTTTGATTCAAAATTAATTTTTGTGTTGTCACCTATTGATTTGGTAATCTGACTCTTGTCACTTTAATCGTATTTGTAATCTGACGCTGTATGTTTAGGAAACTTCTCCTAATCCTTAAAGGGTCATGCCGAGAAGTTAAGTGGAGTCAAGTGTCGGTAATCCGATAAGAGGATTAGGAAGCCAAAAGCGGCACTGAGCTCGAATTGCGGTCGGCAGAGCCCTTGTATAATTGAGGACAAGGGGCACGAGAGGAGGCCCTTCAGAGCTCAGCCCTACGAGGGTCCCCTTTTGCCTCCTAAATCTGGGCTTATTCATAGTGTACACATACTGCATACAGATATGCCTTCCGCAGTCCTTCAATAATGGAATATGAACAGAAATGCCCATGTTTTTTTAAAGAGTTCGACACACAAACACATGAGCTTTAATTTGTGAATATTATAATATTATTGACTGCACAATGAGAGATGAACGTAGGATTGGCTTCACGATAGGATTGACCGATCTGATCTTCTGTCACAAAACTATTCGGAAAATCAGCTACATTGTGAATTTCTCGCATCCATCAACTTTCTGTCCAAAAAACAGATGAAAATGAGTTGTGATCCTCATTCGCTTTTTAACCTAAAAAATTATTTCCTTTTAAGAGAAGAATCACGGTAAATGTAATCGGTTTTTCCATAAAAAACGGGGTATTGGCAGTTTTTAGGTCAGCATTATGCCTCACTATGACAATTTTTGTATACGAAGGAAAAAAATCTACGCAAGGTTAATTTTGAGTGCAGTGCCGATAAAAAAGCGTTTATAAGCAAATATAAATACAAAATACTCCAATTAATTACCTTGCGAGAAGGTATGAACTATCGACGTATTTTGTTCTCTAAAACGGTTCGCTTTTCGCGTAGCTCCGGAAGGACATCTCTTGCAAAATGAAATTGCAATGGACAACTAACTTTTTTAAAGCAATCGCGTCACCGTACGTAACAGACGGATCCAAATCTCGCCATCAGGGGCTGCCGTACGAAAAAGAGCACTACAATGGATAGAACAAACAAAAAATATGAATAGAATTATTTCAAGTATCAATATCCCAGTGGAAGGCATAACTCAATCAAAATATTGAGAAAGTACGAGCGAAGACATGTCAACATTTTTTGACACTTTGTTGAGTGATGAGGTATGAGGTTTACCTTTGGACTTGGACCCAGGCTGAAGATCACCTGGGGTCCCATCAAAACCGGAAAAAAAATCTTGGCAAAAATAAAGCTTACGACTCAACATATTTCTATTTCTTTCCGCCCAGTGTAATTGTGTTGTGTAATATACAACACAACACATAAGGAATGTAATTTTAAATGGAATTTCATTCAGAGATCAGAACAAGTAGTGTCCGTACTTATAATGTGCCTATGGGCCCTTGTATGAATGTTAGAAGTGCCCTGTACAATAGGAAAGACCCTTCAGTGCCTTATTTCAAGAGGACCCATTCAAAAATCCCCACAACCCCCTACTCCAAGTTTTTGAATGGGACGGTGAAGAGCCAAATTCTATTTAGTGGTTTATTAATGGCTTACACGTCTAGTGAAAGAAACGTACTTTGGATACCTTTCATTTTATAAAGCGAAATGGAAGGAATGAATTGAATGACCTTTGCAACGGCAATCCAATGTCCCTCATTTTTCTAACATGTTTTAGGGAGGTACAGGTAGGACACTGCGTTTGCCTTGCACTCAATATCACGATCACAGTCATTCAAAACCATAATTAATTATCTTTCTTACGATTAGAAGCCAAACCCTATCCCAGCAGACACACACTCTCATATTCGTCTGCGTCCGAATCCAATTTTACTCAGAAAACAATTTTCTTATCTGCTTAATGAAAAAACAGTTCTGTTATTAATTGACACGAGAAACTTCTACATTACGATTCTCGAATTATTTAATGAGATACGATATTACATTATTAGTCCGAACTCTCGTAGTAAAATTGTTTTCGCTTTGTAACGACATTTTTGTGCAAAGACGTGTTTACGTCTGTCCTATCATAAGCAGAATTATCACCGCACTAGTTTTCCATCTGGCCTAATGAAGGTCACCCTAGTATTATGATTAAATTGCATTGATGGGAAACCCAATTAATGGAATTCCGAAATACTGTGGGTTAGGATTAGCTAAAAAATATGTTTCGCTGCTGCTAATTATGAAATCCTAAAGGAATGACTTTATGCACTTTAAGTTTTTGTAGAATTGTATCCTCAAAATTATGAGCTAAAGATCGGCTGAGGTCGGAGTACCATAACCACTCTTTAATAAACGTCTAATGGTGAGCTACTCACGTTACAAATGCATCACCTAATAAAATAATCCATACTCTTTAGGGTAAGTGACCGCTCAGGTGAAATTTTCATTGCTAGCTGCTATAAAGGATGCTATCGGGCTCCGTCAATCGGTGTGAATTTTTCATCTCATAGCATGTAAATTGGTAACATCCTTAGATTCTTAGATGGTCTTAAATTGATATCTTGGATTTTTGGCTTGCCATATTAATTCTATTACATGAGAAGACAAAGTTTACACCTTGCGTACTGCACTGGTTGAATCGAAGGTCAGACAAATTCTGTAGAAATGTGAGTCTAACATTGACGATATTCTACATTTCTATTATTCTTAATATTCATAATAGTACTTTATAGTTATATCCAAAACGGCTCCGAATATTATTCTTACAACGAGTCTGATGTAGAACAACTAATATCACGAATATTACATTTTTAACTGAATTTTAGTAGTTATAGATATAGTGTATAAGCATAATTGCAATTCTTATTAAAGTTCACGTATTCCTCAAGAATACGTGAAGCATAGCTCTTGGCTTAAGAAAGGTCACGCGAATTCACCCGCGGAAAAGAGAGTACTGGCTCAAACCATATCTACTCAAGAGATCGAAACCCCGTTTAAATTGAAGGCTAGTTCTGCATATACGACCGCACCATAATAATAAACCCATTATGTTATTATTTATGAATTTGGGGTAAGACCAGGGCATGGCGAAGGCCGCAACCATTCATATTAGTAGTGAGATGAAACTTTGAATGATAAAACCCCATTTGCAGATACTGTATGATATTTTGAATAAAAGGACTAACGTGGAGCCAGTTAAAAGGATTTGACATGGGAAATTGATTGTTTTTACAGTTGCGGATAACAAAATACTAGACGTCGAATAATGGTGTGAAAAGTTGTAGTCGTGAGTGACAGAATGAATTTATGAATTTCATTTTCAGACAGCCCTGCCCCAGCCCCTTGGGCTGGGCATTTGTATTTTGCGAAAGGTGCCCGGTAACCAGAAATGAATTGCGGTCCAGCGGCGGCTTGACTTTTTGACTATTTATTATTTATTCCATCCCTCTGAGGGAAAATAAAATGAAAAAGAACCCGACCGATTTTTAAAAAGAAGTGTAGAAGTGTAATTGAGTGTTAAGAGCTCGCAGACTGAAACTCAGATGTTCCAAGCTCTAGCGGTTGTGGGTTACGTCGCGCGCCATCGAATTTTTGGCTCTTTTCATTTTTCAGAGTCCAATTATTAATACCCAAGTGTATTGACCAAAAATCGTTAGGATTTTGTATTTTTGAACAAGTTTGGTTGACAAGGTATGAGTTTCTCCTGTGAAACGAAAATAATCTACAAGTTTCACTTGTCCTAAAAACAGCGGAGAGATATGTAAACATATTTTCATTTTTATTAACGAAATTACTCCCATTAATTGCATTTTACTCGAATATGCACCAACTAACGAATGAAGACACATTTTAGCACTAAGGAGAATTTTGCATTGCGGGGACAACCACCCTATCAATTTAATTGACACTAACATCACCCAATGACAATTCTCGCCAAAGTGAATTTGACAACCGATTACTGGCCCTTGTTAGCTGAGCTTGTAAAACTGTCACGAGGTATGGCATGGGTCTGAGAGTTATTCCAGCGGATCGGAGTGTGGACAAGAGTATCACTTTCCAATCCCATTCACACAATAAATGTTCTGTCCAGTGAACATGAACAAATACAAAAACATTTATGAGCCCTTTCTGGTCAACCCGCTCGCTCCCTTAAGTCTCGTCCCACGTGTTCACTTCTTCAAAAGGGTTTTCCGAGACTTGGGTGACTGTGCCACGCATTTACCAAAATGAATAGTACGAATAAACAAACATGTTGATTTTCAATTTGTTAGAATCATAGTGCTAAATGACATGGAAGGGTTATAAGAAAATAATACAACGCATAATTCTACTGCGACTAGGGACTTTCTAAAATTCTCAGATTCTAGATAAAACACACGGCAGAAGACAGTTTGGGGAGTAAGATAATATCAGAACGCCCTAACTGCTCATTAACTATCGGCTGGAGAAGTATGAGTAGTAAGAACATATTCCAATGCATAATGTCTGATTCCATACAAGTTGTACGATAGAAATGTCCTTGCAAACTCGTATATTGTGAGCCGAGTAATCATAGACTAGTTGTCCGTACCTGGTGGTACCGGTAGAATATATACCCCATCGGAAGCGCCAACCATACCAACCCATGTTGGGGAGACCTCACCCATGCTGTCCTGTGTTGGGGAAGCGCCGCTCATGCTGACCTGTGTTGGGGAGGCGTCTCCCATGCTAAGACGTGTTGGGAAAAAATCTTGGACTTGAATTCTTGTATTGGTCTAGTTTTTTATTGAATAGCGAAAATAAAAAACTATATAAGTTACAATTTTTTTAGTCTACATATCATTAAGCATCATGGAGGCCGA
>JAQGCA010000062.1:0-54876 GCA_034698945.1 Protaphorura quadriocellata | reverse complement strand
GACCATGCGTAATGTATGGTAAACACACATGCTCTACGAGGACTTCCTTGGCGTTTCTAAGACGGTGACCGACAGTATGTTTTAAAATTATTCCGCATATCGCTTGTATTTTCTTGTCTCCATATGGCAAGTGTAATGTAAATCAATTCCAATCTTTTGTGTGTAGATACTGGCTATATGGGGAGAAGCTCCATGATGCGGCGGTCAAGGACCCCACCTCCAGAGGGAAGGACAGACCAAAGGGTTGGTTTCCTCGTAGATGTGCCGTAGAGGTAATAGACTCCGTCATGGGTGACAACGAAGAACATTGGACGACTTGTTCAAAATATGAGAAGAAAACGACAATTAGTAGTCCCAATAGTAAAAAGAAATCGTAGACGGTAAAAGGAAGCGTACTTATTAGATCATTCGACAGGGATGTTAGTCCGTGCTCAAGTTGTATTCCCATAAAATTTGATTTATAGATTTTGAAGAATGTAATTATGAATTGTGATTATGTCGTCTCAAATTTTAAATTGAACTTCCATCAATACTTCAATACTTGTTACTCGCGTAATAATGTTAGTTGTATTAGTTGTATAATACTTAATATGTATCAATTTGCATTTCGTACCTTTCCAGTTCCAAGTGCAGTGGTACTTGTGGTACCCAAAATTACCATTTCTAGTCTTTGAATGCTTCTCTAAAGTTAATTGATAACTAATGCAGCAGTCCATGCTTTTGTCAGGTTGTACGTATTTCGTAATCAACATCTAATCAGTAGCACTATTTATATTTATATTCTTAGTTATGAATGGCGTGACGAATTTATCTTGAATGAGAAGATAGAATAGATGGCAGTTCAAAGTGAAAAGTGTTTGTGAACTGAGCCACTTAACTTCTGTCTCAAATAAACATACATGATTTGAAACGAGTGTCCTTCCTTAGTGCAACTTCAACGTACGAGGAGCGATCAATAATTCCCTTTCGTTTTATTGTTATCTTATTCCCAAAATTCTGAAATTAATTCCTCAGATTCCCCGACAATGTTTAGGATTGCACACCAAAATTCACGAGATTCCACCCACACGTTCGATCATGATTCAACTTTTCATATTAATTCTGATGTTTATCCTGGAAAAGTCGTATTGTGAGCCGAGATTGGTGATTTATTTTTTTTGCTGCAAGGGAAATCCACAACCGAAACCCAGAAAATTTTGACTCGTGTTCTGTACATAGTGTCACAAAGTGGTGGCGTAACGGAAAAACGCCCAAGAAGAGCTATTTCTGCCAAAAATTTAGACGACTAGTGCTGGGATAAAAAAAATGACTAGTCTGACCAACGGCATATGGTTACAGTGGCGGTTCTACAGGGGCGAATGATCTATCCTCCTTAGATCTCGCCTTACCGTAATCAAATATTTGCCCTGTCGAAGTTAAATATTAACCCTGCCCTCTTCACTGAAGGGGATTAAAACATCACAAATGTCAAATTCAAGTTACTAAAACCTGATGATAGCTGAGAAAACTGATACAGTGTTTGAAAATAAACTGTTTGAAATTTTTGAAAACAAAGTGCCAAGAGTCTTTGCTCTCAAGATATTAGCATGGGATATCTCATAGAACTTTCCCAAAACCGATCTCGAGACCCAACATTTTTACAAGAAAACCGTTGAAATGTTTGGAATAGTAAATTAATATGTGAAAAACCTCATAACTTGGCATATTTGAATGCGTTTTCGGCCAGAAACGAATACTTCATGTTATAATATTAAATTGATAATGATTTACGAGCCGAAATACATTCAAATATGCCAATATATGTAGTTTTTCATCTAATATTGGTCCAAATATTTGAACGGTTTTCCGGAAAGAACTTTTTTTTTTCGCTTTTGGAAATATAATTCGGGTCTTGAGATCAGTTTTGGGGCAAAGTTCCATGGCATATCCCATGCTAATATCTTGAGAGCAAAGACTCTTTGCACTTTTTTTCAAAAATTGTAAACTCGAGTAGTGCGTCGGCATACTTCGGTCATACTATTTTATGGTGAAAGTGTTTCAGGGAAAAGAATTTGGGCGAAATCAGAGTTGTGCACCTCCGGTACTTCCTTCGTAAGTGGTCGATGAATTCGCAAAACCACCTTTCCGACGGTTGGACTTCATATTTTGGTTACATGCGAGCTGAGGAATTGCCCCTTGAAAGATTGCACGAAATGCGCTGCGGAAATAAAATATTTAACGTTCCCTTGTCGCAATATTTTTTGCTTATAGTAGGTTAGAATTATTGGTTTTGCCCTATCGCCAAAAAATCCTAGAACCGCCACTGTACGGTTAGGGAATTAGCTAGTGACTTTAAGATAACATTTAGTTCGGTTCTGCAGAAGATACTGCACAAAGGGCACGGCAAATAATCCCCCGTCAGAATTGGCTGCGGTTTGGATATGTTATAGCCCTTGATCTGCTGAGCAACTTTTGTGAAGGTCCCATCCCCAGAAGTCGCACCGTTTGGGCGCTAGAAATACACGGGGTGCATGTGCTTCGCCGAATCTGCCCTGGGCGTAGCACATGCCCCCCGTGTATTTCTAGCGCCGAAACGGTGCGACTTTTGAGGGTGAGACCTTCACAAAAGTTGTTCAGCAGGTCAAGGGCTATAACATATCCAAACCGCAGCTAATTCTGACGGGGGACAATTTTTTCCTTTTTTCACCGTGAAAGCACAACGCATGAAGCACATTGTTGCAAATTTCTGGCCAATTTCATCCACGCATGCCGAAATAAATAAATGTTGAATCTGATTTTCGGACTTTTTCCTTAAAATGACAACAAACCGGATGAAGTCAAACGTTGTAAGCACAGGAAAAAATAAAATTATCGTAACCACCCGACCTACTGTATAATTAAGAAAGAACACACATCAGGCTATTTTTACCAATTTTGACCGTGAGAAAAACACTTCAGGGGAAAGTGGTATTCAAGATATTATGATGAAATGAAAGGGGAGGTGCAAACCTATTTTCGGATCCGACTTAAATTATTTTTCAAAACGGAACTAGTCTACTTAAAATCGTAGTGTAAATGTTTATCTAACTCAAGCTGAACGGCATTGAAAAACTATGAATGCAGTTTGTGGTAATTAATTTTCGTTCACCAATTATGGATGTGCGAACGGGAATTATTGATCGCTCCTCGTAATTATCGAATTCAGAAACGAATAATCTGACCAACCATTATAACGATTATACATGCCTGTGCGCATGTACAGGGTGTCCCAGAGAAAGCGCACATTTGTATGGGTATTTTTCGTTACCCGTAATGTAAATCTTCGTAACTACGCCAAAATTAAGACAAACAAATGTGCGCTTTCTCTGGGACACCCTGTATAACCGTTTCCACGAAGCTCAGTCGTCAGTTGAGTAAGAAATGGTGATGTAATACTTTTGAAACATTATTTTAGTAATTATATGTTCATATCGTCCATAAACTTAACGTAATTCCATTTACAAAAAATTATTGTATGTTAAATGCACTTTAATTTAAAATATTTAAAATTCTTGACTGGTTGCAGAGAATTTAGACTGTCTAGAGTCGTCAGGTTGTGGTGGTGACTTCTCTTCCGCACCTTTTTCCATTTCTGATTGTAGTTTGTATTCTCCGTCTAATCTCTCTTTAGCTCTATAAATTTTTGACTGGATATAAAAGGAACCTCCTTTTGCTTTGTCGTTCAGGTGAAACATAGTCTCGTAAGCCTTGACGACTTCGTCTTGTGTAGATTCTGGTGTCACGTTCAAGATTTGTCTAGCCTCTTCCACACTCAGGCCCAGTCTCATATTTTCTGCAGCAATTCGGCTATCACCACGCTGGGCACCGCCTCGCCGATTCGCGGCCGCTGCTTGACTTGCAATATACTCTTCTCGAAGGGCCCGGGCAAAAGCTCTTCCTAAAGCTTGACTTCCTAATATCACTATCTGAACAATGTACTTTGCCATTCGGAGTTCAACTATCAAACATCAAAAGAAGGACAATAAGTCAATAACCCGGTCTCTTAAATGGTTGTACTTACTAGATAGGTCTTGCGCTGGGTTTGGGTTAACTGCTGGCCTCGTGAACAAAGTTTTTAAGAGGTGAACCCTGACTTCCCTGACCACCAGTTCCCAGGACTTGGTCATTTTTGCCCTTAATATAACCTCCCTTGGTGCGCCGTACTACTTTCTAACTTTTTCGAATCTACTACTTAAATGTGATGTTTGTGAATACGACTCAGATCAGATAAAATAATCGCCTTTCTGACCGGATATCTTATCTTATCTTAATGTGTCAGATCAGATATCATCCTATCTGATCTGATTGTTTCATATCAGATCGGATATCTGATAACACCTTTCGGATCGAATAATCGGTTATCTGATCTGATCTGATATCTGATATCCGCTGGATATCTGACCAAAAATTTCAGATATCTGACGGATATCTGACACTTATCAGATAAAATGTTCAATCTGAATCTGATCAGATATCTGATGTGATCCGAACACATCAGACCAGATCAAGATAAAAAATATCTTATCCGAAAATATCAGATCAGATAAAAATCAAAGAATATCTGATCTTCTGATCTGTATCTGATCTGCTCTGATATCTTATCCGAATTATCTGATTTGATCCGACCCTTAGTTGTGAAGTAACTCCTAAATTATTAGGTAACGTGTTCGGGAGTTTGTGTCAACAATAGCCATCATCGCGTAGCATAGTGAGAAAATCTGAGAATAGGTTTGCGTATTATTAGAAATTGAGACTGCTATTAAGCACACCATTTTCAGTCTGGTTGTGCCAGGGACCAGGACCGGACTGGCCATAAGGACGGTCGGGCGATCGCCCGGTGCGCCCCTGTGAATTTAACATTAGGGGCATGGAAGTAATTAAGGCGCCCTTTTCTTTTGCCCCATGCGCCTAATATTAACCGCCCTGGGTGCCCCTGGGTGACACACCAGGTAAAATTAGAATCGAAAATAAATTATACAAAGTTGCCAGTCCGGCCCTGTCAGGGACACACTGGTTCCAGTCCGGAGGAACCAATCACTTGAATGTATGTTACTTATTCCTCCATAAGTCTCCATTCTCTCCATGGACCAACTGGAAAACTAGTCCATTCTCTCTGTACTGTACCATACGCGAATTTTGGCCATAACCTTACCTTACCGGCAAATGCCAATTAATCGGTAATATTAGACCAGCGAGGGAACACACGAGTTGCAATCTTGCAATTCACCGATATGCCTCAAAAGAATTCATAGCGGTTACAAGGTCAAACTGATTTACCGGTTATGCCGAAGTGTTTTTCTGCTCTGGACACTTTTACCGTCACACAAAAATTGACAAGGATTTTTAGGAAAAAGCCCCGAGGGAGTTCCTTGTTCTTAGCAAGAGAAATCCCATTCAATGTTCTCTAAAATCTGATCCCAATACACAAATATGTCTTCAAAAATCGAAAAAGCTTTTTTTAGAAAACCGTGGAAAATCTTAATGTTAAGGGTGCACGCTTTGAACCTTAAGCTCACCACTACCGTACAAACGAATATTTCCTTTTAAAATTTGAAAAATTATTTTTTCGAAGAAAACGAAACACTGGTAACCCCGGATTCCTTTCACGAAGCTTCAGTGGAAATTATAGAAGAATCCATTTGAGGATGTCTTAGATAAATCGACCCGTGTCGATAAGTCTCGATTTCCTGCCCATGCCTATAACAAGGGGACTCTAATGAGACTTTTTGACACGGGTTGATTTATCTAAGACATTCTCAAATGGATTCTTCTAAAATTTTCACTGAAGCTTCGTGAAAGGAATCCGGGGTTACTAGTGTTTCGTTTTCTTCGAAAAAATAATTTTTCAAATTTTAAAACGTAATATTCGTTTGTACGGTAGTGGTGAGCTTAAGGTTCAAAGCGTGCACCCTTAATAAATTAGAAGATACAAAAACTCATATCTGCGCATATTTTCATTCATCAATCCGCCCTCGCACAACGGTATCAACATCACTACATCAAAAACAGTATACTATGTATTTCGGACCAGATATTAATTTTAAATATTTAAACAGAAAGTATTGCCATTTTAACCATAACATTGGCCAGTGTACAAAAAAAGACTTCGGCATAAGCTTGCAACCGCTATGAATTTTGAGGCACGTCGGTGAGTTGCACTTGTTCTCGCGTGTCGTAAGTATAGAATCTGATGGTCACCAAAAAATTAATAATCTGGAGTTTGGATTAAAAATAACATTCAAAATGCAGTTCTAAAGGCAAATGTCAAAAATCGGTCGGAGTACGTAAAACTATCTTTATCTGCTATTATTAGAATCCTTGATTTTTCTGATCATCTTTGATCAATTTAACGGAACGGATCATCAGTTTGCAAAACCATTGTCACCTATCATATCATATCTTAATCGTTGATCGCAACAAAATTACACTATCAAATAACGATTTACGATTTACGATCTCAACAACAAAAAATTTCGCAAATCAAAATCCTTACCAGTCAAGACAAGATTTAGAAAATCAGGATATGTGGATGTACTGGGTTGAAATCAATCCAAAAATAATGAAATTCAGATACTCAGAATTTTAAAACTACAGACTTTTACTACAATAATAAGATATTTTATTTAATTACGTTGAATATAACAGTGTCAGAAGTAACGACAAAAACAATGGAAGAAAATAGCTGCAAAACTAGTCACTCCAATTCAAAATTGCCTCGATTCTCAGTTCGGCACTCAAGAATAATTAAATACGAACTTGTTGGGGTAGAGTAGGAACTTGGGATCTTCAAAGATGGCAGATTCTACGATATCATTTATACATAAACTAATCATTATTTTTACTTCGAAAAAAAAAATACTTGGAATTATGTTAAATTTGGTTCGAATTATTTACAAATTTTTAAGAAGGGCTATTCTGGATGGTCGAGTGCTGTAACTATTCTGTAACAAAATGTAATTGTATTCCGTGTCTTCTGGACAATTTTCGATGGAAAGCGGAAACTGAATAAAGATTTGATTTAAAAAATAATAATTGAAATACACCCTTTGACGGCATGGGACAGTGTCATATATTTGATAGCGAAATGTGGTGATAAGATCTTTCAAATATGTTTAATTTAGGGAGAGCTACTTAAAAATTTAGTACGATAAATAATAGTAGTAGTCTTCCGTCCGTTATATATTCTTAATGGATTCAGCCAAAATGTTTTACCTTGAAAATTTAAGCGTAGCACTCATTTGTACAAATTATGTACAATATGGTGTATGTATATGTACAATGTTATATACAAATTGGGCCAATGTAATTGACCCAAGTCAAGTTACTAACTACGACAAAAATGAATCAAATAATCGGGGTCTTTCTCGGGAATGCCCTATATGTACCTTATGTCAAAAGAACGGCACAGAACTTGTTGAAATGCCCTCTGAGTCCTACCGTATGGGGCCTCTTAATTTTTTAAAGCCTATTTTTCACCTTAGGATTTAGCAATTTTGAAAGCTTGGTGAGAAGTTTCAATAGATTCTGGCAAATAAGTGAAGTCTCATCGGTCGCCGCTATATATTCTTAGCGGGTTCAGCCAAAATCTTTTACCTTGAAAATTTAAGCGTAGCACTCATTATCCTAACAACTTTGGGTCACAACAGTCACAAGATGACAACGCAGTTTTATGGTGGTGGTGGCCTGATGGCGTTCTGACGATGAGGGGTCAAGGGAAGCCTGTGTATTGTGTAGAATTTGATCTGAAAATTCGACAGCACTATGTTGGTCTACGTGCCAATATTTACGTGTGAAATTAATGAAATGATAAAATGACAAAAAAATGTAAGTACTGTATATGATATGTCAAATGTTTATTTTCCGTCTAATTTTTATTATTATTCTTCATTTTAAAATTATAGTAGTGTCTAGTGTGTCCAGTTAAGAAAACAAGACTGAAATGATTACTATATCTATATGATTTTGTGAAAATGATTATATTTATATGATTTTGGCTTATGACTTTGACACAGAAATAAACCTCATTCTATTCTATTCTATTCTACCAACTTTCCTTAATGATGGATTAATAATTTGACCTGAACATGTTATCGAAGCTAGAAAATAAAGCATTTTATCTACCAAATCAACTTTGATTTTATGGCAACTTATTCCCAACAGAGATGCTATAAAGCAAATTATGTTTTTTTTTTAACTTTAAAGCTCTGCCTTAGAGAGACCTTTCCGAGCAGGATAATGTTGTGTCAAATGTGTTTAACATGAATCTACCAAATCCAGATATCTTTTTCACATGTTTATTAACGAGGCAGCTCGATAACTTTATTGGTTTCAGGACTCCGAACATCGGAAAATGCATGCTTTCCTTGCACGCTTCCGCATGTTCTCATCATACCGGCCGGCACGACCTACTAAAATCTTTCACAGTCTGTGTAGCTCCTAGCCATGTCAGCTACGCCAGTTCAGAAATGGAGAAAGCCAATAAAACATTTGGTTCTTTTCCATTTTTGTGCGAAACAGCGTAATAAAATATGTTATTTATGACACGGGTGATGATGTACTAAAACAAGGTGTTTATGACTTTACGATGCATGGTGAACGGAAGATATTCATCCAGAAGAAACACATATGGAACACGGTACTGCGGCCTAAATTTTTATCAGATCATGGACTTCCGTGCGAACAGACTACTGTGAACTTGGCATGCTTTGAGAAATGTTATCTTTTGTCTACAAATATTTTTCTGGGTATGCATTTATTCTCAGAATGTGTCTCGCTTTAAGTTATGTTCAACCAATATTTCTTTGACGAATCGGAAATAATAATTTAATTGTAGTGTCTATTTACATTTGAATAAGGTAACATATTATAACAATTTATACGAACATAATTTTTGCTTTATCAAACTGAAAACGGGGCCACATATGTGGTAACAGGGTCTCCTCCAAAGTCCACACTGTGAATCATAAGCTACACGTCAAACCCTTGATAATGATACTCATTTTGAAAGTTTTGACATACATTCAATAACATTTCTTAATGGAATACAGTTGCATTTGATTTTGGTTTGATTTGATTTTTTATTAACGTGTTTTTCGCAACTTATCCTGATACATTTAAGTATACCTAAGTAGAATGCAACTATTACGCTGACATAAACTCGGAAGTATGTGCAGTGCATAATATATATATAAAGAGGTCTGTGATTTTTACTGAATGTAGAATTTTAGATTCCAACTACCGAAATTTTGTATTGGAAGCTGTACGCGACGGAGATGCTGATATGGACCACTGACTCAGCATCATAGGGAGGAGGATAGATGGAATAAAAATCGATTGGATTCTTGTACGACGGCCTATTTTCTCCACGTCGTCTCTCTTGACTCTTTCTGGAAATGCAAACACTTCTAACGCTTTTCCTTCCTTCTTCGTCCTCTGTCACTCATTCCATGGTTACTTTCCCCAAAATGAACATTGACGCTATTCCCGCTCCACCTCCTCTTTACATAGTCCAGAAACTGGAAACTTTAGGTTCACACATTTTTACAAGATTATACTAGATTCGGTTTCGTACGCAGTCCCATTCCATGCTCACTTCTGCAAGAACTAGTCTATTTCCTGTACACACATTAGTTTACTTTATTTCCCGTCAAATCCCATCACATCATCACCGGTGAAAGACAAGAAGAACGTTCTTGTTTTAAAAGTTGCATTCAGAATTGGCACTCACATGGTGAATCCATATTCACTTTTCTTGAAAGAGCGGCTGTGCTCACCCGTGTCCGTATCCGATGCCGACATCGACATCATCATCATCACCATCAACATCTCACAACCTGAACCCGTTCAC
The DNA here is from genome assembly GCA_034698945.1 of Protaphorura quadriocellata. Classification (NCBI taxonomy): domain Eukaryota; kingdom Metazoa; phylum Arthropoda; class Collembola; order Poduromorpha; family Onychiuridae; genus Protaphorura; species Protaphorura quadriocellata. Next base: position 45,011 of record JAQGCA010000062.1, on the reverse strand, counting down.
TTCAAAAATCCCGTCGATTGCGTGATTCCCGGCAATCCAAACAAAAAAGGACTCCGACTACCCGATTCCTACTCCTCAGAGTCCATTTCTTCATGATCATCATCATTTCCCGACTAGAAAGTCTTTCATTTTTCTCCACAAATCATTATTGCGTCCGTCCGAGTTCGCACATTCCCCATTGTTCCCTGGTCGAGTTCTTTTTGTCGGCCCTGGGACGAAGAATTCCATTCCATTAGCGTCACACATGAGAAAGAAAGAAGTTTTAGTGAGGACTTTCTCGCCTGACGTGAAAGTGTAAAATCCAAGGCCAAACCAAAGCAGGGAGCGCAAGAAGAAATCATAATTACAAAAGTTTTTCTAATTTCATAATCACCAGCCCGAGTATTTTTAGCAAAAATGGCACCTAATGGGAATTTGGAGGAAGATGAAGAGATTGCTGTGCCAATAGCAATTCAAACGTATTTTTGGGGACTCACTGGTCCCTTTGTACGCCCAAAACTTGGGAAATTGCATGAAGCGACATGTGTGGTAAGTAATAGTTAGACTTTCTCTTTAACCTCCATTGTGCATTGTACTGAATTTCCGAAATCATTTTGATTCCATTCCGTCCACAAACAGTTTTTGTGGCCAACTAACGATTTCTTTTTAGGAGAATCATCATTATAACTTATAGTAACTAAAACATAATGTACACTCAACCACCGTACATAATACTAACTTTCTTGCGAATGTGTCTACAACCGCGGTTGCACTACACTACAAAGTAACATCAGTCATTTTTATAGCTCAATTAGTTTGAATTTGTCAGGTGGGCGGAGAGAAATGAATAATCAATTCAGTTTGTGTACATAGTAATTTGAGTATATTGAGGAAGAAGAAAAATATGTAGCCGTTTTGCTTTCACCCGTGTTAATGCAATTAGAGGGCTGGCCGGACTTGCGACTCGTAAGCGTCCCTGGTTTTGTGTGAATGTATATATTTGGTGTTCAGGCAGTAAATTGAAACCAGGTGGGTTCGGTTTGGTTAGGCTTTACGTGCCACGCGGTACGACGGTAGATTGAGCAAATGAAAGTGAAACTCTGTCATTTTCATATTGATTAAAGCACACAGGAGTTCTTTCATTCAGAATCACGAGGGAGAAGTTCGAAATGTTAAGATCTCACAGATCGGACTCGTTCCCTTCCATACACAATCTTGAAATTCCAGATACTGTCGGATGGCTAGAATAGATTTTTGAATATTTCCTGCACTTTGGTATACTGTAGAGTGCAACTAGACATGCCGTGATGATGACTTGAACATTTGTAAGAAGTAATACTATATCTTTCCATATTTTCTTATTTACCTCAACGGGATCAGATACATAATTTTTCATGTAAGGTTCACTGCCGGTATATCATATACTTTATACTAACGAACACTGTTTGTCTGTCCGCTATCATCTCCCAAACAACTGGACCAAATTTCATGCACGATACCTCAAAATTTTTAGCAAACCCTTACGCTCAACATAGACTATGTGAGAAATTGATCTGACCTTCGACCACGGACCTATCGTGACATTTGTGTTTGGATCTGCCTGACTGTTCCGCACAATATAGGCCCAGTCATGAATATGACCTTTGGTCATTTGGTCAGGTGACCTCTTAGGGGACATGTTTCAATACGGCCGAGTGACATATCGACTTGACGGCGATGCTAGGGGGACTGCAAAAATTATAACGTTTTAACCTTCTGGCGTCTACTTCTGACCTCGTCAAGTGACCTCTTAGGGAACGTGTTTCAATATGGCCGATCGACATCAATTTGAAAGGGATGCCAGGAGATTAGAAATGTAGAACGTACTGACCTTTTGATTCGACCTCCTAGATGGTTAGGTGACCTCTTAGAGGTCATGTTTGAGTATGGTCGAGGACTATCATTATGAACGGGAGCTCAAGGGAATTCCAAAAAATTACCTCGAAGGATGATCTCTTTGACAGTATTTTTCAATACGTATAAGACGGAACATTCCATTCTTAATGGGAGCTTAACGGGATCTTTGAACGTGTGTTTCAATTCACCCAACTGACATAAGTGACATGCCATTTTGAAGGGGACCTAGGATCTTCACGAGATTTCAAAAGTACTTTTTTTTAACCAAATCTTTTATTCAGTCTCCGTTTTCCATCAAAAATTGCCCACAAGACACGGAATACAATTACATTTAATTTAAGAATAATTCCAACAGCTCGAACATTCAAATAGATACTTCTTAAAATTACATACGCATTTCGACCAGAATTTACTCAATTCCAAGTATTTCTTTTAGTTCCGAAATATAGAATATAGAATATAGAATATGGTTCCTAAGGTCGCAGGAGAACATAGCATGCAGCAGGAACCCGCCTTGAAGGCGGGATCCCTGCTAGTATTAGTTATATTGTACTCCAATGCTTCAGAGATAAGGAAATAATTCACCCCTTCACTTCTCCGAATTGGTTCTAGATTTTGTTTGAAACATTCATTATCATCGTTCTTGTGCTAATTATTAGACCTGGTGACAAAAAATTCGATTGACTGTCTGAATTCTCTTATTATTCAATGATTTATACTTTCCACAGCATAGCTCAAATCCTTTCAAGTCCCCTTCCACTACATTATAAAACGGATGTATTCTGGGATAGTGAGGCATTAAAATGTAATCTCTGTCGTTCAATATTTCTCTGACAATGACGCGCACGAATGAAGACCGTATTTTAATCGGAAATTCTTTATCCCGATGATATTTTTGAACTACCTTACAGATAGTATATTCTAGTATTATCTCATTTGTTTTCCTAGACTGTTATTTCACCAAGGTCCCTTTATGCAATGCAACTCGTGAATATCAATTTTAAAACAAGAAAGAAAATATTCGGAGAAGGTCACGTCGTGGACTTGACCTTCTCCTTTAATCTAATCGTGCAGAATAAAATCCACGTCTTCCAAGTCAATTCGCTAACCACCTTTAGAATAGGACGTAGTCAGTCCCTCGTAGTAGTCAGCCAGAGCTCCCTTGTCAGAATGTTGGGTGGACACGGTGAAAGCAATAGTGAAAAGTATGGAAAAGACCAATGACTGGGTATATGACTGGGACTTCATGCATTCGTACAACTACAAATGCTACAGTCAAGTCAGATAGATTAGGATCTGCAGGTTAAATTCTGATTCTGATTAATATGAGAGGGATCTTGACACGCACGATTCACCGTTCCTAGTTAAAAGATTTTCCTAGTTTAACCGTCAAGTTTGATAAGCGTTTAACGATTTATCACGTCTAGTCAACCATGCATACTCACAATACTAGAAATAAATTTTATATGTTCGTTGAACTTCTGATTATGAGTATGGCATTACATGACTTGGAATTTGGATTTTGCGCTTAGTCCTCGTCAAGAAATTGGATTTTAATTAGGCACAAACATGAATATGAATTGTAGAAAAACGAAGCCTAGGTAGTAACACTTCAGACAATATTATAATCTTATACTCTACCGTCGTTTTAATTAGCGTATTTCTAATTTCGTCAATTCGTTAAACCCAACCCGTGATTCCTAAAATGATGCCTTCAATGCAATTAAGAAATTGAATTTGTTCAAAAATAATAGATAAAATCAACATCTATAATAGTAGGCGTAATCAGCTTGTTCATACATATGTCCTACATAGTTAAGACTTCATGCTAACAGATTGTCTCTCTTTGTTGTGTTTCATGATTTTTGCTTCTTCTCCTTCGTCTAAACAAACAAACGTAATAGTTTTGTCAGACTCAACCGACTCATCATGTAAGCTAAGCTTCTTTATGCCGACTTATCATATTCTAAGTATTCTAACATGTAGCATATGTTTCTATTCACACCTAATGTGTTATTCCGTACATTCTGCCCTCTTCTCTTTCCTTTTAACTCGCACACTTATATGACCTTTCAGTGAAGTAGAATGAACTCAATATTGGTGCATTTCTGTGCATCCTCTTTGTTTTAACACAGCATTATAGTTGATAAATGTCAAATGCCTGACGCTCCAGTCTTGAAATCCGGATGTGTTCCGTGAAAGTGAATGTAATGAATGAGGTGAATTATGTTTCGTAAAATTGGACCTGTACTTCAATGTTTGTACAATTTCAGCCTAAAATTTCATTTTTTACTTTACATGCATGTATCATTCGTATCATATTGACAATGCTTTCGTATCTGTCTTGTTCCTTCCAAATTTTGTCTGTCAAAATATTTTACAGATTACTTTTCTAATATTTGTTAGAAAATTGACTGAGTTTGGTTTGCAATGCTTATACAGTAGTGAGAAGTAGTAGTGGAAGATATGGTCATGACGGGACCAGGAAACGAGCGTAATCAATGCATACTGCGCATAAAACGATTGATTGTACCTGCAGAAATTTGTATTGTATCTGGTGACCGCAGGTAGATTTAATCCTTAGAACTGACCTGAGTACTAAAACTATGTGGTTGTAGAAAATTAGTTCGCCTGGTATGCACATTTGATTAGTCGATTGTAGTGTTATTTTAGAAACCGTACGTCTGATTATTCATTCCTTAATCAATTTATTTGTGGGAAATTGTAACTACTATGAGAATTCCAATATCACATTTGCCTAGAAAATTCTGATACAGTTTGATTAGGTACACGAAATATATACTGTGTAATGCAATTCCATATTCCTTACAATTTTCCAGCAATAACAATAACAATTATAACAAACGTTTACATTAATCATAACCGATTTCTTAATTCTTTACACGCTCTGGAATGTTAGGAAATAAGAGAAGCCTGCAAGGTAACATATAATTCCATCAATTTAATTACAATCAACCGCATGTTGCATGTTTAAGAACCCGACAAAATAACCTTATTGTCGGTCACTTCCTTTATATTGTACTAGAATAGTACTTGACTCAATTATAAAATGAAATACATATTTTCATACACATTTTCCTTGATAGTCTTTAGAAAAAGTATTGGTGCAAAACATTCAGTTTGGCTTATCTCCCAGTATGACGGCATCGATTAAAAATCTTCCACGATGGAAATTGATCCAGACGGCATTTCCTCATGTAATGCACTGCACAGCCCAGCTTTTAAATAACAGGTGGTTGATTAATCCTCTCGATATTTGCTATTGAGCTTCAAATTATATTGTTTAATTTCTTATGAACATAATTTTCGATCGGACAGAAAACAGAGCGGGATTCAAAGCGGATTAGGCGCTGCAGAAACGAAATTATTATACACGCTACATTGGATACTTTTGGTAAAAATATTTTAAACAGTTAAAATTAATAATATTTTAAAATTGAAAACATGTCATACTTTGGATAAAAACTAGGACTCTTCAGAAGAATGCGCAGATGCTGATTTTGAAAAAAGAATTTGTCACAATAGTTGTTTTCATTATTTATTCCCGATCTCAGCAATAACAGTAAGTAACAACGCAACAAAACGAAATTCCGTTGCATGTCTCCTATGCTCAGTGTTTATTCTCACCTGTTGTCTAGCTATTTGTGTATCTCTTCGCGCCGTTGTGTCATCAGCTTCGCTCGACAGATTTTAATAATTTTCGACTTGAAAATGGATACCGGATTTGGCCAGCATTATGGGCTTACAAAACCCCGGATCCAATTTGTTTCACCTGTCCAGTAAAACCTAGCCAACCTATGAATGCTTTCTTCGTAAGGAAAACCAAGAAAGAGCAATATGGAGACGTCTTTGTCGGAGCTGGTGGTAAGTACCCCAAGATTATTTCCACCGAGTTCATATCCATCATGTCACGTCCTACAGTCGAACCGTTCCCAAGATATTGGGTCCGGGTCAAAAATGTGGTCTTGTGGTACAAGTCGTCCTGACTCACAAGGGACTTAACATGGTGTAGGTTTTAAAGCGGGACAAGGAGACACGATACCCAACTGTCCAGTCATGTGGCGATCTAAGTGACTGGTCCGTGGTACAGATTTGAGTGAAAATTTGTGTAAAGGATTAACGAATTCAAAATTATGCGATTCAGGTCCTCCTTTGGGGGAAGCCGTGGGTCTTGAAGTTGGGACTTCAACTCCACCTCCCACTCCTGACCATGCCAAAGCGGAGTACAGCACCACTCTAGCACTCGAGGAAGAGGTACGTATTATTTTGATTAAATATCTGAGGCATAGGTTCCCTCAAATGCTGGAAAGTAATAATACGAACGGAAACTTCTTTTATAAGTTGGAGAAGCTTGTGCAACCCACTACTTCCGGTTCTGCCGCACCGTTTCCCGAAACAATCCCAGAAGAATCTTCGAGTAATGATGAGGAGCATGTGATGATATTTAGACTGGGTTCTCTTCCCGAGTCTGATGGGATAAAGGAAGGCACGATTTTTAAGGTACGCTTTCAAGAGAAATTCTCATTTGCTTGTACTTTCACTTTTACGGGAATTCTAACTTTCTCAGTACTTTCACTTTAACCTGATTTTTAACTTTCCCTAGTTTTTTCACTTTCAATTCAACGTTCAAATATACAATTTTATTCCAGATGTCAATTCGACAATCCAGCAATGATTCTTCAAAAACCTCCCCGTCAGAAAAGTCGAAAGACGGCAAAAGGTGAGGAAACTTATCAAAATGTATCAAATCGTACTTCCATTCCTACTAAAGAACGAACTACGTATTTAGTTCATCAGAGTTTCGAGGAAGGGCTGATTCTTCACCTCGAGCCTCGATCGGGAGAGCAAGTGGAATATTTAATCAAAGTCAGGTTGAAACACCAACACAAAAGCCCCCTCCACATAAACCATGCACCGCGACGGCCACATGGAAAAACCTAAGATTGGCAACCTTTATGGATGTTGCAGTTCTTCGGTGCATTTTCATTTCAAATTGGGACGAAGAAGGATTATTTTGGGGAGTGACTTTCTTGCTAAAAAGGTAAATATATATGAGGAATTATGATTTCATTTTTACTTTGAACTTGTTATGGAGATGAAATCTCAAAAAACTCAAAACCAGATTTGAAGAAGTTCTGGCAATAAAAGAGACAATAGCGAATGAAAAGGATCCGGCCCAGCGTCCAAGGAGTCACTCTCTTCCAACTGTTAAGACAAAAATGATAGAATTATCGGGAGGAAAAGGGTCAGAGAAAGATCGAGAGAAACTCAAATTGAGGCCAGTGACGACTGCCACGACAATGAATACGAGTTCGACTGCCGGGACTCCGGGACATTTTTCATCGTATTCTGCCTGTTCGTCACCAGTTGCCGAGCGGAGGTCGACAAGTCGTCGTGGAAGTGAAAGAGGTTCAAAGAATCTCATGTCCGAGTTGAAAGCATTCGTAGAGACGAAATTACTCTCCAAATCCGATAAAATGCTGGAAAAGATTGGGGCTTCGGAAAAATCTTCAGATACACCGGTATAGCTTAACTTCATTATTCATATTCCGAAATGGAATATTCCTATTAATTGAAACTTAAATTAAGGAGCAAAGTATCGATGTTGAAGAATTCACAAGGCCCCAGTCCGCGCTTGGACAAGCGGATGACAATATGGACAAGAAAGTTGTAACGATGAGCCAAACTTATTTCGGAGAACAGTCCAATCTTTTCAAAGGAAAAAGCATGCCAAGTCTGAGGTAAATATTTATATTTCATTTTAAATTTTTTATATAAAATCAAATTGTCTTATAGAAATTTCGTTTTCCGTGTTCTTCTCTGTGTACTTTAATGTTGTATTGAAATTCACACATTTGCGCAAACCTTGTCCATTTGATATATTGATGGACATTGAGGACATTAGATTCAACATATAGTAATGGTATATTCTTAGAAGAGTTTGAACGCTAGGTTCACTAATTACTTAAAATCAATATTAATTGTAGTTCGTAATTCATGATCGTGTGCTTATGTTGTGTTTCATGTAATCGTAAACTTTCAACTGTCTCTTTTCTGTCCTTCTCTTAGCTGTTTGCTAGTTGATGAATTGGCAGCGCCAACGGGGTAAGTTATGATTATTTTCACGACAAATGCGGCCGCTGCCAATCCTCCAGATTTCACTAGATTTTATATAATGCTTATCCTAGTTAATTAAACCTTGTGGAAGGTTTGTCGTTTAAATTGCATCATTATTGTGCAGTAGTATTGATATAAAAATGTGAAGTCGAAATGTCTGGTGCATGGTTATTAGTTTTAGAGACATATTTTCAACATATTACACTTAGCAAAACTCGTGAAACTCTTTAACAGTTTTGAATTTAGTTTAACAAGGAAACCACTTTTTATGTAAAACCCATATCATGTCATAACGTATAGGATATTTCATTTTCCGGTGTCCTTTTTGGTTCTTGGCACTTTTATGATTCCAGTGGAATATGCCTAACAAGACATCGTTAGTTGACAATAATTTCTCCCATGGAATACGCCCGAGTTTATCAGAGCCGATATGATTTTTACATGAATATTTGTTTCCTTGCAATATAGTTTATTTTGTTTCAGCTTTATATTATTAGAACACGTAAGTATTTGAAATCGTAGAAGTTGAATTAACTGCTTCTGTGCACACATTTTGTAATCGCAAATTTTAGTTGACTCAAATTGCATTTCAGTTTTGTTTGCAATTGTTCTCAAATATTTTTAACGGAAATAATTTTGAACTATCAATGCAATATTTCAGATATATTGGAATATCTCAACTAACAGTGGAAAAAAGACGAGATAGGTGTGTTTTTCCTAATCCAATCATCACTGTTACGGAACATACGCCGGCCCCTACACCATCACCGGACAGAATGTTAAGGTCTGGGTTCCCAGAAATTCTTACTTGATTATATTACTGTCGAAAAATAATGCGTTTCTAACGAACTTTGACAATAGACGAGCGAGTTCTGTAGATAGTCAGCTAAATACATTCGTTCCTCAAATGATTTACCGGAAAAGAAGAACGCGGCGGTATCCGCTTGGGCGATCTCACAGCGATAGCAATATTACCTACAGCTTAAACGAGGCTGCGGAAGCCTCAGGCACTGCTCAGTACATAAAGAAAGACGGGGAATTAAATGTCAAAGTTTTCTTCAAGGTCAGTACAGTATAGAGAAATTAAAAATATTAGTGCACATTACTAGTACTTCCCTTAACTCTTAATATCTGCACTGGTTTATTTTAACTCGAAATGTACATATAATTTTCAATTTTCTAGGCTTTGAACTTAATCAGCTCCCGTGAAATCATCGTTCGCTCCGTAAGAATCTGTCAAGTTGTTCTAAACTTGATTGATCTGCTGTTTCATGAAATAGAGAAAGATGAGGAAGTTACTCTTTTGCAAGACGCGGTTACAAAGTAAAGCTTTTTAATGCACTTTTATGGCAATCGTTGTATTATTTTTGATTTTGAGTTTCTCGACGGAATACAGAATTATTATTTCAATGGGATGTACTCATGGTTGCGGTGATGCTCAACGTTGTACTCAGTCCGATTCCGTTCGTTCACATGCTCAAGGCCTTCTCATGAGGCTCTCACAAAAGTTTCGTACTCAATTTGCCAAATTCTACCGAAACATGGTGGCTCACCAAAATCTACCTATGATCACAGACTTTTTTCATTCACTCTGCGGATTTTGTGTGGATCCGTCTACTCTACTCTCTCCAATGAGTAATACTTTTTTGTATTCTCACTACAAACATATTACTACTGATAGCATTTTAACTGTTCAAATTTTTTGCACATTAATTTTATGATTATGCACTTTCAGGTCCAAAAATTCGGGACTTCTATTCTAGTTATGTCAACGGAATGGAAAATCATCAAAATAAGGTTGAATGCATCATATTGAAGGCAGTTTTCAAGAAATTAGTCTCGAGATTTGCTGCTATTTCAAGAGAACTTCGGACTAGCGATAATATGGTTTGTGAAAGTTTTATTTTGTGTCAGTCTAATTTGTAACTCACTTCCGTCCAAACTATGGATGTTAATGTGGTCTGCTTCGACATTTACAGGCTCTCTATTGTGATGTCAGGCAATTCATAAATTATGTGTACGAAAATGATGGAAATACTTTCAGGAAGGTCGCATTGTCTGCTCTGCTCGATTCTGTGAGTCCGCGCAATACACCATTTTCTGCTAAATGAATTTTGTTTTCTAAATTTACTTCCTGCTTTAGATGGAACGTCCTAATAAGAAAGATGATACCAGACAAACTCAAACAACTCGGATGGTTCGGTAATTTGTCAAACCATTTTACAATTTTAACGCCTTGTACTACGTATCATATCACAAAGCAACACTTGTTTTCTAATACGTTTTCGACTCGAATGACATGTATGGTTAAATTGAATCAATTGTAGTGAGATTTTATTAAATTTTCTCAAAGAGATGGAGATATGACCTCTCGAACAAAGTTGTCCAACTCTTTAATTAACTTTTGAACTCTTCAACAAGAAAGCGACTAAAAGTTACCCACCTACGTATTGCACGTGCTGTCGGATTATTTACACTGTGATACGCGATGGCGTCAATCTTGACACCATTCCAGCACAGAATTTCTAGGGGTGACGCCATAGGCGTTTGAGACTTCCTAAGATTTCAAGAATGGAAGCATTGCTTGAGCATATTTTAGAAATGTTGTTTTGTAAAACTTCAAGTTTTGGTGGCCATTTCACCTTTTGGAGTAGATTTGAGTCATCACAAACTTTGTTTTCGAGGTCAGTAAATCCAGTGAAAACCTACAGCGATGACACTAACGATGGGTTGTCATTACTCATAAACACAATGTCGATATTTAAGATTTCTTCATTACATTTTCTGCTTATTCCGCCTACGCATATGTAAGCCCTGGTTGACGAATATAGGCGCGTCCAGCAGTCTGAAGACTCGTCCAACTACTTTGTAATTGATGAGACGACTGGAAGTTCGCAGACTGAGAAAGGTGTCAATAATAAAAAAGGATTCTTCAAGAAAAAGAGCTCCTCGTCAACATGTGCGGTATGTATTTTTAAACCAGAAAGAACTGCTCTGTTGACCTTGCATTAACCGTGTGTCCTAACATATTTTTTACAGAGCATGGGGGAGACGGAGAATCAAGGAGAAAGTCCGAGTGGAACACTGAGTAAAAAACATGCAACACTCACACCCAAATCAAGTGAACTCGATTTGGTTCATCCTGCTAAAAGGAGTGGTCATTTTACCAAAAAAGGCTCCCGCCTTGTTGATTGGTTAACCCGAGGTTCTGGTGGTGGTAGCAAATCTTTTGACTATGAATTCGAAGAAGCCAGTTCCATTAGCTCAGGGTTGGGAATGATTCCTAAAAGAACAATTCGCCAGGCTACAATTGTCCAAAGGGCCAAACGAAGAGTGGAAGAGAGATTGAGACGAATGAAAATTAAAAGAGATACAACGAGTGACGATCACAATTCAGGAGGTGGATTGAGTCGTCGTGGATCAATCGAAATTATTAACACAGAAAATGTAAATATTCAGACTAAACATTTCTGCATCACATTTTGAATTGATTGACACATTGTCTCATAAGCTCTGATTGTCTTTAAAAAGGTGCTCGGAGAAAGTAGTGAATTTGTGGTTCTGAAAGAAAGACGTTTGGTAAACAGAACTCTTGTCCAGGAAGGTCTGTTGAGATTCGGATTTTTACTAGAAATTACTCATCCGGGGTCACTCCCGGACGCTCATCTTATGGCCGCTTTATTAGATCTGGTGAGAATATTCAGTATAACAAGTATTTATTTACAAAAGTAATAATTCTTTCAATTTCGTTGGACATATTTTCAGCCAAAAACTGTTGTCGTGAGCAGAGCTTCAATCCTCCTCGAGTGTTGCTTCTTAGTACACGCTTGTAATCGTGGACATTGGCCAATGTGGATGAAACTACCTTTGTTTCGCCCGTCATGTGCTGGTGTCGGGATTTCAAAGCCAACAGGTTCAAGATCCCGATCTCACGCTTTACAAAAAGCATCGGGCAAAATGTTTCATCAATGGGGCGAGGTAAGAGACATTTCACCTGTTAACTTCTACGTTCTGAATGTTTCAAGTTTTCCATGCAGTTAAAGCGGTTTTGACATCAGACCGAATAGAGCCAGGGTGTCGTTTAGAGCACGGTGCTCAAATAGAGCCGTGGTCTGTCTCCCGCTTTCTCCTTAAACCTAATGGTGAAAGTGGTGAAAGTCTTGGAGCTTTAATCCTGCCTAAATGAGTAGTTATTCGATCATTTACTGTCGTGATGTACCGAAATCGACTTTCGGCCAAAAGCCGAAAACCGAAATTTCGGTACCGGTCTATAGCCGAAACCGAAATTTCGGTTTCGGCGTCGATTTTGGCCGAAAATTTCGGTTAACCGAAATTTCGGCCGAGTTTTTTATCGATTTCGGCCTAAAATCGGGGCCGAAATTTGGGATTCGGCCATCGGCCGAAACCGAAATTTTGGTTTTGGCCGAAAATTTCGGTCAACCGAAATTTCGGTGCATCACTAATTTACTGTATAACGAAAGTGGCAATATGGTCGGACTTCATTACCACCCTACTGCGTAGGACAGTTGATAAAGTCCTTGCCATAATTAAATGTTCGCAATTCAGGCATTACACACTCGGCTGGAAGAATTTGTTCGGTCAAATAAGACAAAATTGTCCGAAATGGACCTGTCCGATGAGATAAAACAGAAGGAACTAGCACAGAAGGATGAAGAGGAGGACTTCTTAGATGAAGGTTAGCGCTTAAACTACGCGTCAAATCTCCTGAATTAAATTTTGAATTATTGGTGAATGTGATAAATGGAGCCAAAAGCAAGATTTTCCTAAATTGAGTACTTATGTCTCCATAGCGAGCATTGCAGATGGTTCAGAATGCCCCATCGCCCTCCAGATTGTCTCATGTGTACTTCTTTTCGAGATAACAGCGTTTTTACGGGAAACGTATCAGGTAATTAGTGCTTCACAGACATTAAATACATCACAGATTATCTTGATGTTTCTACATATTTTTTTGGGGTAGTCTCTACCTAAAGGTGGTCAAACTACGAAGGTTGCCGCTGAGAAAGAAGCAAAAACTCAAGGTGCGAGTACTGCAAATCGCAGATGGAGTTATGGTCAGCTGGCATTTAGTTTTGATAGTCTTTAAGCTCTTTTCAATTTATTCACATTATTAAATATTCCTACTGAATATGTTTCGGTTTAAATTTTAATTCAGGGTTGTCTTCAATGGGTCAATCGCAAGCCTCTCATAGTCTTCAAAGTATTTCTGACCCTCATGCTCCTCCAGTTCAAGGGGAAAGAAAAATCAGTTTTGTTTTACAGGACAACGAATCAAATGAAAGTGGAGATAAACCTCACGTATGCTCATTATTCAAATATTTATAAACTAACTATTACAAATTGTGGGACCTTCCAACGTTACTTTTTTTGCCTCCTGCCCCTTTAGCTGGTTGACATTCATGGTGCAACCGTAAATAAAACAATGAGAATTCTAACTGGCGCAGAATAAAAATGACTTCCTTACGTATTCCTCACATTTTCCACAATGCCTCTTGAACAATATTTCCGTATATAACAATCTAAAAATTGAACCGCTCTGGTGAGAGGAAGTCACCGTATATTCTTTGATTATCTCAAATTTCCTAAGCAATGTTGGTAGTTATGAAGTCTTCCTGAGATGTACATCATAACTACCACCATTATGTAAAGTATCGATTCATATGGCAGCTCATGACCTAAAATTCTTCTACAATTAATGCCGAATTGTCGTTTATGGGGCGACAAGAGACTTATTCTCAATGCGCTCCGATCAATCTCAGAAGATTTTAGTCTGCTCTGATGAACTATTGAGTTTGTTCTTAAGGTAACCGTACGTACGGTCGAGAATTCAAGGTCGTTCCGTATCCCCGGGACAAAATTCCAGTCGAATCCCATGTAAACGATAAAACTATTTTTAAGAAGTCTTATTTAAGACACTTTAAGTTCATTAGGCAATGCATTCTTACAGGGCGAAACCGAAACTCCAGCAGCTGCTGGTACTGATGATAAGAAAGGACGAAAATCTCAAACGCGACCACTACTTTTACGCCGTGGAGGTCCTGCAACCGCCACTGCCGCGTCTTCTTTCCGCCGACGAAGTATTAAACTTCAGAGGGGAAAGAAAGATTTGGACGGGGAATGTGAGGGAAACTGTAAATGCGCTCAAACTCACTACAAATAATTTACAAATTATTGTCTTCCATATGTAATTCCCTGTAGAACATTAGTACAATGAATTAGCGCTGTATGCTTCAAAATACCCTTGAAATCTACATTCTTAGTTCATTGCCTGGCTTATATTTGAAGCGGAATTATTAGTTCAGTGCAATGCGTAGGCTTATATTGATAAAGAACCGGTAAAATTAATTGTAGTGTGCATGTAGTAGCGCATAGTAAAGTAATATCGCCATCCAATTCGCGATTGGTGTTCGGACGTTTCTATCCTTCAGGGTCAGAAATTCATATGTTTGAATTAGTTTTGTATGTATCTGAAGAAACCTGAGAACATCAATAGCGGATTTGTCAAAATCACGATAAACTGACAACATAATTCCGTAAACTGACAAAATTATTTGCAGCTATTAAGCGTTCTGACTCCTTATCAAGCGCCAAGCGAAAAGTTAGTTCAATCTCGGACGATACATCTGAGCAAAACAGTGGGGATGAATCTCCTGGTGTTGCGAGCAATGAAGAACAAATGAACGAAGAGGATTTAATTTGTATGCCATGGTTAAATACCGTGATCGAGTTGCTGTCCGGTCTTTACTTCCGGTTCGTGTGAATGTGCTTCGAGATTTGGAACCTGTCATGATAAATTATTCATTTTCTTAGGTGTACGCATCAAAATTATTGTCACCCTCATTGTCCCCGACGGTTAATGAGAAGTACAAGCCAACTGCTAAAAGCTGTTCGGAAAGTTTATGGTGAAGAATTCGGGTTTGGGAATGCAATGAGTCCAACGGAAAACGTCGTTCTCGGAAGTCCGACCGTGTCTTCTAGCAAAGAATGGAAAGAAAGAACAGAAGAATCTGCTATTTTGAAGTACATTAAAAATCAAGTACATGGCGGCTTCCATTCCATGTTTTCCTTGCTGATTAAAGCTGCGTCTGTTTTGAGTGAAAATCAGTTCGTCGCATTAATCCCTGCGTCTTGGGAAATGCTATTAGATCCGGATACTCAAGTTCGTCCTACAATCCTTTTCATTACACGGTGGTTCATAGCTGCCTTACCCCGCGCTGACCGAAGTAGGTGGGTAAATGTGATAAACTAATTTTGTATAGCGACATTCAAAATGCGTGTGATGATTACAAATTGCGTGCGCTCTGAAGTTTAGAGGTGAACTCAGGAGAGATAAGGGAAACCTTTTGCTGGGGTTTATTCTTAAATTCGTGTGTGCTGCTCCCGACTTGGGCCATCGACTCTAATATCGTACTGCATCATCGATAATATCTTCACAAATTGTATATCACACATTCTTATAGCAACCCAGGATTCGGCTCCCGGATGTTAACGGTTATGAACCACCATGTAGTTTCGTAGTTCGTAGATTAGTTGTAGATTGTTGTTTCATTTTTGTTTTCTTGTTTACATTTATTAAGTGGAGGTTTTATCTGGCGTAGGAGTCTTTTAGGCTTAGTAGTTTATTTTTACGTAAATATAAATATACTTAAATACGATAGACGATAGTAGATTGTGATATTTCCTTCGAGTCAATTTTTGTTGTATGACTATCTTTCATATATGTATTTTTAGGTGAGCACTTGTTCCGCAGCCATGTTCATATTGGCTGGTGTGAAAGCTCCAGAGCAAGTAAAAACCGTCCTTCAAAGTGAATTTGAACACAAAAATCCACAAACTCGAATGAACGCTCTTTTAAAATTTCAAGTTCTTTGGAAATGTCGACATCAGGTTTGGCCACGAATGGAGGATAATACAAATTTTAAAGCGCCACCACCTGGAATTGAATTCACTCTACCTTCTCCAAAGTAGGAAAACAAAAGAGCATTCAGAGTTAGAGAATTAATTGACTGCAATTAAATTGAAGTAATTTGCAATATTCTGAATATTGTAGAATTGGAGTCGAATGCATTCCTGTCGTTGATCCACCTTGGATGCCACAGACGAAAGCCAAAGTTGAAGAAGTTACACTTAATCAAGATTCTCATATATCTAGGGTATTACTATGTTTATTCGTTTTCCATTTAAATCTGGTTTTGCGACATCGGTTCTACTATTGGTATCATGAGATTTCTAAAATTCAAATATACATTTTCTAGAGATACTTGGTGACTGCCACAAAAACCCGAAAAACTCAGCAAGCAGAATTGGTTAAAATGGCGCTACAAGCGGAAGAGAACAAGAAAAAGAAGGAAAGGGAACTTTTTCTTATTACAACTGTGTCAATCACATCTCAAGCGTCTTATGAACCTAGTAAACAGGCAGTTTCTTGTTTTAATTTCCTGTAATTTCTTTACCTACTAGATGTACAATTATTTTAATTTTCTTCAGGCTTGCACCATGCAATTGGTGATGATGAGGCGGACGATGAAGCGCAACCGTCGGGGCAGGTACTGACAATCACGACCAAAAATAGAACAATGAGCTGTTCTCTGGCAAATGAACAACAGAATAGTAATTATTAGTAATATTATTTGATTATCCCGAACTAGACTGGTCAGCCAGGATCCACTCAAGAAACAGGTGCTAAGCCCGCACAATCGAATCAACAAGCCGCAGGGCCGAACGACAGCGTTACTGTCACCACAGGTATCGATAATTAGTTATCGCGAAGAATTAGCCCCCATTTATTAAATTCCTAAATTCTGACTGACTAGGTCTTCTGCCTTCGAAGTCTAGTCAACATCGTGGCCTCACATTATTTCCGTCCTCATTGTGTTCTTGTGCTGTTTTCATTATTCAATTGCTGGATGACCCCGCCGTGACTTTGGACGGGAGTGCTATTTATGAAATTGCAAATCAAGTCCTCTGGAATTGTTTGGTAGAAGACTGCTCACTATTTTTAAGATACATTTTTGAAAAGCTAACTCGCGGAAGACATGAACTCATGTTTAAGGTTGGTATTCATGTCACGCGGACACTGCTTTTCTTGCGAAACTCAGATCGAGTCAGGAATGTTTGGCATTGTAGTCAAATCCAACGATGGCCAAGACTACGCAGCGTTCGGATGGAGATAGAGACTGATTTTCCATTCCTCATCATTAGTTTCAACAATGATACTTTGTTGTAGCTTCGGCAGAATATGCCTCGTTATCTTCAAAAATTTAACGGTCGACATCGAGCATACTTTTACATAATATGAAGTCTAAGGGTTCTGTTTTTAGAATTTAGCAAGAAAAGTGGTCTCCTTGTGGCATTCAACGTAAAGTGAAAGTGAGAATAACTGAAAGTAATTCTAAATTATAATAATTTCAGGTTTTGCGTCATTTGATAATGTTCATCCCGAGACTTCCCCAGCAAGCTGCTTTCTCTTTGTACAACCACATAATAGGGTTCATAATGTTTCATACTAGATCTCCACAGGACACAAGTCCTGAAATGATTGGCTCTGCCCTTTCCGTTTTATGGATGGTAAGAATCTCCTCTTAACAGTATTTATGGCAGCCTTACTTAAAGCAAGATTAATTAATTTTTCCAGGTTGTACACAGTGTACAAGGAATAATGTTCAAAGATTTGAAACAAATTCTTCGAAAAGAGCAGTGCGATGCTTCAATATTACTAACTGCAAACGTACCTGCAGCCAAGAAAATTATTGTGCATGGGCCTATGGGTAAGTTCACCCGATTAATCATTTCATTCTCTGTCATGAAAATAATTTATTTCCAGGTCCAGAAGTTGGCGGAATTCCGACGCAGTTCCCTGTTCAGGAAGATACACAGTTCATACAAATTTTGAGAGAAGCTCATGATTTTTTCAGTATAGATGAGGAACACCATAAGGAGTACTTCCTGGTGGATCATAAAACACGTATTGTTGGCCCATAAATAATACATTCAAATACCGAATTTCTGCAAGATCGAATTACGAAATCAATTTTGCTTTATTTCAGATCAAATTCATAACCCGAACTCATATGTTCGAGACTTTTACTTCTTTTCACGCTCAAATCATCCACAACTCAGCTTGTCGCATATGGCCCCGGATCATGCTTACAATGCTTTGCAACGACAATCCTTCATCTTGAAATTTTTGGAAAGTGGAAAAGGTCTGATATTACATTCTGTAAAATTCAATCAATTCGGTTGACAATTAAGAGCAAAATATTTTGTTTAGTTACACTGACCTGGGCAATCCTCAAGAACGTGGACCAAGTCGTACAGCGTGTCGTTTTCTTACACGAAGAGCTCATGAAACTCCCTTCATTTCCAAGAAAATCATTAGAATCGGAAATGGACATTTGTAAAGGCGGCATGATGGGCCGAGTAAGATAATTGGCTGAATATTTGTGTCCTGTCACTGGCTAATCACCAATTTTCCTAACGTTACAGGAACTTCTTGGCTTGGATGTTCTACACAAGTTCATGTGGACTAAACTAATCACAAGAATGTTCGAGGCCATGTCCGGTAACTTCGCGTATTCCGGTGACATTCATCTTTTCGTCAATGTTCTCAGCGGTATTACTCATTTTCCAACATTAATCAAGTTTTACTATTTTTAATTTTTAATAGTTTCAATTTGTAAACTCGAATTAAGGTTCTCTCATGATACATTCTGAGGATGCGTCTATGATAAGATATGTGACTGCTGCATTCATTAATGCTGCCCAGCAATTTAAAAATATATTTTCGACAAATGGATACCTTCTAGTCATGCCACCGCTTTTACTCACTTATTGTAATCATCAAAGCAACCCACTGGGTGAGTCAGCTAAATAAGGCACTCTTTTATGTCAAAGATGTAATTTTGCAATCTTTTTTCCAATTTCAGTGACTGGATCTGTTGAATTTGCTTGCAAGGAGTTTTATCTCTTGCACAGAAAACCATTTGTTCTCCAGATGTTTGGAGCATTAGCGGCACTCTTGGACACAGATGAACAGGCCCAATATGGTGACCCTACCCGAGTTCCTTCCAGGTGTTTGTTCCGGTTGTTACTTAGTCTTGAGACTCCTACGCCGGATCCACTGCACATAACAGGTATTTCTACCAGATAAACTCAACCGCAAGTTTTTTAGAAAAGTGGTGGAAGTGTTATTTTTTTCACTTCAGGAGAAAAGTGAAAGTGGGTGACAGTCTTACGTTTCATTTCGCCCCGACATATTGTTAGTTATCACACCAGCATGGTAGTGTCCTAAACTCTAAATTCACTTAGTAATAATTATTACTAATAATGCATTAGCTTGAGTTGATTTTGACGTCATTCAGGATAAAGTGTTCGGGGTGATTACTCCTATTAAGCAGAACACTTGAAACAATAATCTGAAACTACATCTTCAGTCACTCGAAGTCATTTCATTCAAACAGAACTTAAATCAAAAATAAGGATGGAAATCTAATTTTGTAATGATTGTAGAATTGAATCTGGTAACGTTCAATTTATTTCTCAAAATCTTACTAAATATGATTTCAATTATTTGTAGAGCTTATTCATGGATCTCAACCACTTCGTCCACTCGATTTTTGTTACCACGATGACTCAGACGAAATTACGGTTTTGGATTGTATTTCTATGTGTGTCTGCGTTATCGCCTACGCTTCAGACTCTTTACGGGGGCAGCAAATGCTTGTGAGTTGATTCCATCTCTCTTTCAAAAGATATTTAAACGTACATAAGTATTATTGTTCTGATATATCGGATTTTGACATTTCAGACAATTTTAGAAGCTGTGCTTCCACCATATTTAATGCACATTCAAACTAATAAAACAGAAGGGAAAACAGAAAGAGACATCATAAATCATATTGCCGTGGCTATGAAAACACTAGTTAATAACTGCGAACCTCTTGCTAAGTAAGTACTAAAATTTTTAATATAGTCTCAAACCTAAGTTTCGGAATAGATTTTACTCCTTATAATATTTTCATACAGGAATTACTCTGGTCCTCAAATGTCGAGTCCAAATGACATGCGAGGTTCAAGTCAACGTAATTATAGCAAAGGGGGCATGATGACACCGGGATATGAATTTGCAGACGATGATTCCCATTCTAAATATATGAGTGATCATTCCAGAAATAAAAGTGCTTATGATAGAGATTTGGAAGATTCTGAGGTAAAACCATGAATTTGGTTCTTGACAAATGTTAAACGCACCCAAACGAGTGAGGTTAAAAATACAAATTATTTTGCTCTTAAAGGTTATCAGAGACGAATTCCGACGACCACGGGATACATTACTCTGTCTGGTTTCGGATTTCTATTCTAAATCTTCAGTACGGCTGCTGGACCTTGCTAAAAAGGGTGGAGCTGAAGCAAAACATGTTGAGTTACTAGATATGAAGAGCCACACGGTAGGTCATATCCTTTTATATTTCCACTTGTTGGATTCTGAAATATTTTAATACTGATAACTTAATCGATCAGAGACTCTCTGAAGTCGCAATGAGTTTGCTGAAAGTCAGCCCGTATGATCCAGCTACGATGGGATGTCGTGGGCTTCAAAAATATATGACAGAAGTGTTTCCTTACGGAGAATGGTCGCATGAGAGTGCCCGTCCTGCACTTACAGCTTTTTTGAGACGATTGGATAAAACGTTTATTAAGATTTGCAAAAAGCCATCGATTAGGGTAACGAGAATTGTTTCTTCCAGATTGCAATGTTTAAAATTGTTAAGAATACGGTCGAATATTGACTTATTCTAGAGACATGCAGACTGGGAGGCAGCCGCTGGTTTATTGAAAGGGATTTACCAATCCCTATGGCGTCATCCTTATATTGTACATATGACTTATTTGAAGTCATTAATTTCGACTTGCCAGGTTAAGCTTTTTTTATTCTGGTGATACGATGGTACCGTGAGTTAATTTGTTATTTTTGTTCGGAAATAGTGTTTACTAATTGGAGAAGGGTTGGTGAGTGATTGTGGCTTGAGTTCAGCTGGTGTTGCCTTATTGGGGAAAATACCACCAACTCATTTCTGCTCAACGGTTGTTCGACTTTTGGCTCTACAAGTTCGAGCTTTGGGTGTAAGTAGAAATTTTACGATTCTTCATATTGCAGAGAATATTCAAATCTTATTGAAATACATTTTTTGCAGGAGACGTACTCATTGGAACAAGCTTGTGGGATGCAACCAAATGTTCCCACTTCTCAAGACAAATCTGACGTCCTTCTCATAAATCTTCTCCTTCCAATGTGTTTAAGGGTTGGTAGTGGTCGAAAAGGTGAAACGAACTAAAATGGTCCGAGAACCATTGTCGAATTTCTAATTTCGTATTTTTGGTATATACTTAGACGTTCCAAAAATGAGGAAATCCGACATCATCTTCATATTGAACGTAATTCTGAGTAACCTTGGACCCTCGAGTCATCGAATAAAGAACACGCAAGAAGCAAATAGTATATCGCTAATGGGAATTGGTGGAGGAAGTGCAACAAGATCAGGGAGCGTCTCAGACAGACGAATTAAAGCATCTACTTGTCAAATTGCATTTCTGGGTATACACATTTTGTACCAGTCCATAACGCTGCTAATAGCAAATGCTAAACAATGTCTTTTAATTCTCAGGTTTAAAAATTCTGTGTGTCTGTTTTGACACGGAACTGAGCACAGAGTGGGCCAGGACGGTTCGGGTAATTCAGGAAATGGGTCATCGTACTGATGGTGGGGCAGCACTTTGGGATTTCTTGGAATTTGTCGTAACTGTTCGTACATCAATATACCCTATGTTCCGACCATTCATTTCACAAAAGGTATACATAGGTGCCTACACAATTCTAGGTCTAAGAGAAAAAAGGTGAAAGATTTTCGAATTTATTTCCGTTCATTATCTTTTCAAGATGTCCAGACCTCCGACAAACGATCAAGAGCGGCATTTTCAATTCGTTATTCGTGAGAAGATTCGAGGGGTAACTTTGGGGAAATGCAAAGGAACTTTACTGGTGGAGATTGCGCATCAAATGAAGCAATTGAAGGAGGATTTGGAGACTCGACAAGGTGTCATACTATGAGTGTAGTTTAGTTTGTCCTGCACGTTTTTATCTCGGATACGTTTTCTCCTTTCACAGAAGAGACGCTCGTGAGTAAAAAGAATTTAACGACAGAAGTGAATGAAGGTCGACGACCGAGACCGTCTTTGTCAGAATTATTCCCCGGCTTAGCTGCTCGTTTCGGTGGTTCTGATGAGAGTAAAAGTTCAGCCGCTAACGTTCATAAACATTTAAATCGGGAATCTAGTGTGAGAGTTAAACCGTCAGCACAAGGTTAGCTGTTATAATTTTGAAACGGGCCCGACAGGTTGAGTTGGGGCGTATTTTAATTGTAACTAACGAATTTAAAGTTAAGTTTAAACACTAACTGGCTTGAGTAATTCTTTGTCAGTCATGCATACCTGTCCGTCCATATAAAGCATTAATTTGTATATTGATACTTTTTTAAGCAATCCGTATAGCTTTAATCGTATATCCACTCTGCAATCTGTGTGTGATCTTAAAGGTCGAATGGATCGCTTCTTAAGGAGAGTGAGCATAGCTGGAGATACTCCGTTTTCTATTCCTGAAAATTCTGTCCTCCTCAAAGCTAAAGGTTTCCATAATATATGCTTATTTTTCCCCATATATTTTATTTACTTTGTAGTCACATTAGTTCACAACTCACACCCACTAAACAGTTTGTAACACCGTACTAACCAAACTTTTCTCTATCTAACCTCAGTACATAACTTAATAACTTGATTACCTGTATGCAATTAAACTTAACATTAGCTCTCAACATTCTCCCCCCTTTAAATTCCAAATTTGCTTTACCAGTAAACTCTGCTTCTGTCGAACTGAACACGGTCAAACACCCGTACTAATTTTGCTCATTAAACTGGCAAGCATTATAACTACAATTCATAAAGTTAATTATTATGTTAGTACTACTTCCAATGATCACAAGACAAAATTAGCATGATTTCGTAGTTGCATGTTTTCAAGGGATATTTGTACAATCGCGTTAGAGCATTTAATTCAATTACAGAAAGAAGTGAAGAGGGTTTCGGAGGACTACCAGAAGGTCTACCTGTGGAAGGGCCTTCCACACAAGAAGAGGATATCGCAAAACAACACAGGTTGCAGCGACAAAAATTTCAAAGCAGGAAAACATTTCGGTTCAGAAAAAGTCGGAAGGGAAATATAGAGGTTAATTTGAATTTCCTTTTGATTAACAGATCAAACTCGACTCTTGGCTATACAATCCTAAATATGCCAAACCTTCGAGCGAGTGTGCTAATTAGCCCCACCCCTTAACTACATGAGCATGTGACTTCTAAAGCACGCCCACAAACGGGAGTGGGGCTAAGTGGCACACCTTCCTGTCAAAAGAAAACGTTAACGAACAAAACAGAAAGCGTGCTAATTAGCTCCTAGATCTGCGTACATTATTCTCTGGGGCGGGTTAACGGTGAACAACTGTGCTAATGCACCCCATCCCTTAACGTCAGCAGCATGTGATCATGCACACAAATGGCGAATGGGGCTAATTAGCACACTTTGCCAAAGTGTGGTGTATTAGCCCACCTTACCCCACCAATTGAACAAACTTCCATACGATAACGCCATGTTAATCTTATGCAATCAGGTGTAAAGTTTTCTGTTGTATTTTCCTAGTTTTCAAGTGTTGATGTTGAGGAAGAAAAGAGCCCCGAATCACCCTTGTCACCAACTTCCATGAAAGAGGAAGAGATGAAAGAGAAAGATTCTCCAGAAGAACCGTCTGTGTCTGAGCCCTTACAAAAAGCATCTCTTCGAATTCGCCCAAAGAGAAAAAAATCAAATTCACCACAGAATGGTGGGGATTGTGAAAGTCAGAATTCATTTTCTAGAACGTCCAGCACCTGTGGTTACAGGGAGAGTTTTGGTAGTTTAAATTGCACTGATAAAGCAGATCAGTAGCAACTTCATTTTTTGATTTTTAATTACGTTTCAGGTTCTGTTGAGCGATACAGTTTACAAATGCTGGAGCGTTTGGAAGTTCCACCTTCCGACGAAATCAACGAAAAAGAAAAATCGAGTAGTAGTAGTAGATCTGGGAGTCGAAAGAAAAAGGAGAAAGGGGCTGATGATGACGAAGACACTCTCATCTGATAGTCTGATAATACTTAGCTATAGACTTTATGTCTAGGATAATTTCAGTGTCGGTGCTAAGAGAATTTCAATGAGTGCTTCTTTAAATGTGCCAAAGTAAACCATTATTGTTTTTATGTTTAAGTCGAGCGTTTTACCAGTCGTATACCATTGAAACGCCACAGTTAATTGTTTCGTATTGTTTAATACTTTAATACAGAATTTCAGATAAACGTGTTGTGACAGCTAGTGATTCCCAAAATTGTTAAAGTTGAAGTTGAACCTGGTATGACAAATACAAATAGTAACCGGTTCTCTTCAGAAATTCAATGTTGACAAGAAATAAAGATAGATTGTTGGTAGTTTTTGCTATGAAAGCTTCGAGACACAAATCAATTCAATTTTTACGATCAGTTAGAATTTGAGAGCCATTAATGCGACATATTGATCAGCTGAATTGGGAAACAATGGCACTCCATCTTGACTTCGGAAATCTTTTATGTACAGTCTAGCCAATTCCTTAAACCCGAACTTATTCGCAATATGTCGAGTTTGGTCATTTGAAAAGGATCCTTTGGCCATTGTGAAACCCTTTCCTCTTAAGAAATTGATTGACCTCCCATACATTTCCGTGGCCAAACCTTGGGATCGAAATTCTCGAGCGACGGATGTGAGTTTAAATTGAGCACATCGAGAAGTCCCATACATTTGGAAAATATTACATTTATCTTCCAGTTCAGTTAGAAATTGGTGAACTATGTTGTCTGCTGTCCATAAGGCACTTCTACTCTTCAAACTTTGAAAGGCTGGGCTTGAGGAATATTCATCTTGTGAACTTTCGTACATGACCCGAACTCCAGCGATCTAAAAATAATGAGACAAGACGAACGTTTTATTACGATCGATCAATGTTCGAATGTTGAGATGAATAAAATTATTAACCAAAACTGTAGGAAACTTCCCGCAATCAAACATTTTTAAAAGTTAAAAATTGCTTTGTTCTAAGTTTCCGCAATCCACTGAAACTTTTAAAAACTAATCAACATGGTTTTCTTTCAATCAAGAGTCTATGTATGTACTTACCTTTCGACTTTCTTTGTGAACTGCGCAAAAACTTAAATTGTGAGTTAAGTTCTCACAAACTGCACGATTGAAACTTGTGGATGTTTCTTCTGAATAACCCATCAGCTGGCAAAGTGGTTCATCCTTATAAAAGTTTTCACGTAAATGCTCCGTTATATTTTCATAGTCGCTGGGTTCAATTAATTTGAACACAAATTCCTTCCATTCTCCAACTATGCCGTCCGTGTCAACCATTTTCTTGATTCGGACGCGTACTTCGAAAGAACGAGAGAATATTACACTGACAGATGTCGAGAACCCTAGTAGTACTGACACTTTTCTTCGCTACTTTCCCCTAAAGAATTTTGGAAAATGAGTTGATGGACTTTTATATTTGAGGTTGAGAGGTTGAGACTGAGGCAGGTGGGAACGTATGCTGGGCTCTTTATTTATGATCGTGGATACCTTCAGTAAAGTTTATCAACTAGCACAATGTCCCAAATACACTCTTGCACCCATGCATGGCACAATCCCTATATACTTTGTCTGTCTGTCTGTCCTCTGTCTCCAAAATTACTGGCTGGACCAATTTGCATGAACGATACCTTCTATCCTTTATTACCTGACCCGGTCAGGTGATCTCTAAGAGAGCATGTTTTAATATGGCCGAGTGACATGTCGATTTCAAGGGTGTACCAGACGGATAACGAAAATATACAACATGTCGACCTTTTGACCTCTACCTCTAATCTGGTCAGGTAGAGAGCATACTTCAATATGGCCGAGTGACATATCGATTTTAACAACTTAAGAAAAAAATTTAGTAACAACCCATGTCGTAATTCTTGTGAAAAAAATAGTTTTCTTATTTGGGTAATAATATACAGGGTGTCCACGAAAGGGCACAGTTGTTTGATGATATTTTGGCTTATAGTCACGAAAATTCACATTGCAGGCAATGAGATTAAACCCCCCAACAACGAAAAATACCCAAGCAACTGCGCGTTTTTTCGTAGACACCCTGTACATAAGAAAACGATTTCAATAATTCCGAACAAAAATGCGATCCCTACATCTAAACGTGTGGAATTCTAACCAGATACTTTACAATTAACAAATACTTTTACTGAAGAATATTCATTTTTTGTACCCATTCGAATAGGCAAGGTTCTCAAATGTATTTGGGACCCTCTAGTATATTATTATTTCTTTCTGTATACAATAAGTTATGTACTTATGTTAATATAAAGTTGTATATTTATTACAAATCAGGCAATTTGCATCGTAAAAGACGTATTACAGATACTAACGTACAGATCAAAAGTGCCAGTCCAACATACTTGTTAAACCCTTAAAGGCGTAAATTAGTTTGCCCTTGATTTAATAGTGCAATAGCTCACCGTATTGGACTCACTCCGTCAGTGGTATTTTCCACTAACAATCCGCATGCATCTCACATACTGAGACATCATAGTGAGGACTCATTCCTGCTAATACCTATTTGCAGAATCTTAAGCATAGCAGAACAATTAAGGATTAAGTGGCGAACGCGTGTACTGAATTTGTATATATACAATAATCAGTCCAGTTACAAATAATTTATGCGTTTCGTCTGGCGGCCGGATATTTCTGTTTGAGAGAGGCAATATCTAGAGAGAAAAGCCGAATTTAGTGAATTGCCATAAATTTACCAAAGAAGTAATGCGTTTTCAAACTTGCCGAACTAGTATTTTCCAGTACACCCGCTTTTGTTTTACTATATTTGAGGAACCACGGTTTCGGGATTATAATAATGCGTTTTACTTGACATTCGCATGGTCAACCATCGCCGTGTATTTTTCGTAGAGATTGGGTCGCTTTCTATTTGTCCAAATAATAAAGCAACTACCGCACATTGTCAGTCTGCGGGTGACGAACCCCTCGCATATTGAGGTTATCAGGGGTTTCTTGTACGATTATGCTATGGCGAACTGATTTTTGGGCTATGCATTACACCTTGAAGTGTCCACAGGATTAACGATGCCTCATTGCAAATCTCCTGGTAATCCTCATAATTTAGTAGTCTATATTTATGACCTTTAACAGTAATCGTTCTACGTTCCTAGAGCTGATTGAGTCAGCATAATATGTAAATCAGCATGTCTTAAATACTTCAGCTTATAATGAATTATGAATTATTATTGTAATGAAGGTGACGTTTGAGCAATTATGCACTCAGCCAATTTCCCCGTAAGTCCAACAAAGTGACTGCAATTATTTCTTTCTTCTAGACATTTTTTGCGCACTTGGAACCGAAAAAGAGCGAAGAAATGAATATGGTGAAGATTTCATTCACAGACACACATCACACTTCCTCTAGGAAGATGTTAATGCTTGTACTAAATATAGTCCGGTGCTTAAGAACTCAACCCGGAACGGTCTAAAAATAATGATGGCTGTAGCATGACTGGTTTTCGGTTCAATCCGAATTCACTGTTTAGGTGTAGTACCCGGCCGGCAAGACACAATACAAGAGAAAATGGAGGATCCCGATTATTACACCTACATCTGCAGTAGACTGACTTTACAAAATAAATCCCAAGGATTTTTTAAAGATTTGTTAGAAAAGGTGTTCCCGTTTGTCAGTGTTCAAGAATTTTCGACTTGTAGGACAGATTTTGAAAGAGTCGTTTACTGTGCTAAAAACTGTTGGCATTTAATTGGAGCCGAGTTAATTTTTAAAGGGAAGGATTCTGAAGTTTCCAGTGCTAGACGGTTAGAAGGAAATGCGGCTTTTGAAAATCACGATTACCAGAAGGCTTTGCTACTTTACAGCCAAAGTATAATTCGTGCTCCATTAGGACCAGACCTTGCATTGACATATGCAAACCGATCTGCACTCTTCAAGAACATGGGAGAATGGCAATTTGCGATCGATGATGTCAAGTTAGCTCTCCAACAGGGCTATCCTGAGAACAAATGGTAATATACAAATAAATGAGACCGTAACGATTACGTAACATAACAACTACCCCTCTGTGTAATTTGACCCTAATTCGGTGACCAGAATAGCAGCGAACGGTAAAACGTTTGTGACGTCACCGTTTTTCGTTCAAAGGTTGGCTATACTGCCCTGGTGTTGTGGGGATATAAAGCGTTTCAGGCAAGGTGGGTTAAGACGCCCCACTTTGGAAAAGTGTGCTAATTACATAGCTCCATCCGCCATTTGTGAGCGTGCTACGATTTCTCCATGTTCGTGTTAAGGGGATGCGGATGTGGCGTATTAGCACAGCCGTTCACTGTTAACCCGCCCCAGAGAATAATGTACCCAGATCTAGGGGCAAATTAGCACACTATTGTTTTGTGTTAACGTTTCCCTTCGGCGGGAAGGTATACTAATTAGCCCCATTCCCATTTGTGGGCGTGCTTTAGGAGTCACATGCTCATAGTTCAGGGGTGGGGCTCACTAGCACACTCACTCAAAGATGGGGCGTATTAGCCCACCCTATCCTAATATATGAATATGTGATTTAATTACACCTTACCGCTGTAATGTTTAAAACGCAGGCACACGTTGTATGAACGACTGGGGACTTGTCATCTGAATCTGAAGAATTACAGTCAAGCGAAAATATCTATTAACCTGTCCAAAGAGTTGATGAGTAAACATGAGCCGTCAAATGAAAAACTAACCAAGAGAATTGAGAAATTGTCTAAACGAATTAACGACGGTGATAAAGAAAATTCTGAGAGGACAACTTTAACGAATAATAATCCACAAATTCCAGCACCAGGGATACGTGAACAGAATTCAACTTTTCCTGCTTTCTCCGAGAAAGTCGGTATTGACTATTCACCCGAGCAAGGCAGATTTGTTTATGCCAAAAAAGACGTTTATAGTTGTGAACGAGTTCTTGAAGAAAGGCCGTATGCTTCATGCTTATTACCTGATCGAATGGGATCTTGGTGTCTTCATTGTTTTGCACGACTCAAGGCGCCGATTGCTTGTGACATTTGTGCCAATGTTGCATTTTGCTCAAAATCATGTAAACAGAGTGCGGATAGTTATCACCGTTATGAATGTCGGATTCTTGCCTTGCTCATTGGATCTGGAATGAGTATCGTGTGCCATTTGGCTCTAAGAATTATAACTCAGAGTTCCGCCGCTTTCTTCCTTGAGGTATTCGGAGTACACAATTCAATCTGATATGATTACCGATTGTCCAGTTTTTTAATATAATTTTGACTTGTAGAAATTCTCGTCCCTATCCTCAAACCCGGAAAAAGTCAATTTGGATGACAATGAGAAATATGATTCTTTCGACTATCATACAATTTACAATTTGTCGGCATTAGAAGCAGAACGTAAACCTCAAGATTTTCTGGAGCGAACCATAATGGCCATATTTTTGATTAAATGTCTTCGCATAGTAGGATATCATGAAGAGTTAAATCTATTTAAAAATCCTGAGCCAACTTTACCAGAGCTACAAATTGGTTCGCTGATACTCAGACACTTGCAAATAATTCAATTTAATGCCTACGAAATCCATGAATTCCGAAGACCCACATCAGAGAACTTCCGTAAAGTTTCATCACTTAA
The DNA here is from genome assembly GCA_034698945.1 of Protaphorura quadriocellata. NCBI lineage: Eukaryota > Metazoa > Arthropoda > Collembola > Poduromorpha > Onychiuridae > Protaphorura > Protaphorura quadriocellata. The sequence goes on along the minus strand of JAQGCA010000062.1, from coordinate 15,132 downwards.
TCTTGGAATTGGATTGTATTCGACAGCAGCATTTTTGAACCATTCGTGTTGTCCGAATATTACGAGGTTCTATTCAATGGATTTAATATTAATTAAAGTTTGATCCAGTCTTACAACTAATTTATTTTATACGCTACATGCTTGCAGGTACTTCAGAGGAACAACTTTGCTCATTGACTCATTAGAGCGAATAGATTCTGGGTGCCCAATCTCAGATAACTATGGCCCAATTTTCACCAAAGTTTCCAAGGAGGAGAGACAACAGAAACTTCATGGACGATATTGGTTTTATTGTACTTGTTCTGCCTGTGTTGAAGACTGGCCACCTTTAGAACGCATGATTCTGGAAATAACGCCGTCACATAAACAGGAGAAAGCTGCTCTGAAACAACTTGAAATGCTTGATGAACCTTACTACGAAAAGGCACTTCAAATAATGGACAGAGGAATGGGTCCTCCAGCTATTGAATTGCTTAGGATTTATTTGGACAAAAGTACACCGTTGATCAAATGTTTATCCAGTGCGAACAAACCTTATAAAACATTTCATTTAGCTCAAGAGGCACTGAAACTTTGTTTACCTGAAAGGGGATGTCTCACTCCCACAGCTCTGAGTACTTGAGCTACATGTCACGTTTTCATTTATCCATGTCTGTTAAATTATATTACCTTACTATAATTATAAAAACACTACACATTGTAATTGAACTATATAATAGGATAACTTCGAGGATATAAATTTTGCAGGAATCGGAGCCAGGAGTAGGAGTTTGAAATTTAGAATGGGTAAGGTAAAATGGGATAATCGAGAAAATAGATTCAGTCGAACATCCCAGATGACAACTGAAATAAACTCAACATGTCATGAGACATCACGAGTTTAATTTTCATTACACTACATTTAAAATAGAAATAGCCGGAACAATTAGTGCATGAAATTAAAAGTAGTAGAAGTCAAAATTCAAGGTGAAATTCGAAGAACATGAATTCCGGAATTTTGTATTTCGGCCAATAATGAAATCAAACAGGTTCCATAAAGTTTCACCACTGTATGGACTTTGAATATTTTGTCAGCGATTCATTCCAGCTATTTCTGATGCAATATTAATATTTAGATTTATCGATTATCCGTATTTTTGTTCACAGATTCCTAAAAACTCAAGTTTCAATTTCCAGACTCCGATCTCTAGCATTCACAAAAAGTGCAACTTATTCCTTTCCAGAATAACGTGTTGACTTGAGTAGCACCATTCACGCGTTTGCACGAGTAAATATTAAAATGTTTTTAAAACGCTCAAATCGTTACAACAATATGAATTTTTTGAGAGAATTTGAATTCATAAACAGATGAGCGAAGCGAGGGTAGGGTGCCGGCTAAGCCAGCAAATGAAAAAAGATACCACAACAGTGAGATGTGTTTTCCTGCCTAACACCTGAAATAAACCTGAAGTACGGAATAGCAATCACTATTCCGTCAGTGTTGAAATTGTGGAAGGTGTCGATGATTACATGCAATTATGTACTTATGGAACAAATATTTGTAAATTGTGTTTTTATTGATCAATAAATCACATGTTGTTTGATTCGTGGGATAAAACGGTCACACACAGTTGACATCATGATACGTGTTGATGAAATACTTAATTTATGCTGATTTTATTCAATTATACTAAAATCAAAAACTAAATTATCCGAGATTATTTTCTTAATTTATTACACTGAAAATCTTTAAATTAGAAAACATATTTAAAGCGTACGTGATATCCTTGGAAGAAATAAATTTAAATGTGCAGAAGTTTTGTAAAAATACATAATATAGGTAGGCTGCTTCAGGCTTTCTATCACAATTCTATCAAACGAAACGACATGACAATTTCATCTTCCTATATTCTATATTTAGAGATCATCAGTAGAAATAAATCTCCACATTAGTTCAATCACGAAATTAGTAATTCTTGAAATCTTTTAGTGTACAACTCGAGCAAAAAAATTAATGCGGAAAGTGAGTGACCCAAGAATAATATAATAAAAGCACTCCTTAAATGAGTCAACGATAAAATCGTTTTTTCGTCTACCGAAGAGATAGTATCATCATCCTCAATATAATTCACCAAACCTAATTTAGAATCCGACGGACCTCCTTTCTTGGCCTGCCGTAACACATCGTTATACCACTTCTGGACTAAACCAGACTCCAAGACGTACATCATAAATCTGTTGAATGTCCAAAAGTACTTTGAATCTACTGGTGAAATAAATCCAATGTTAAAGTGTGCTGGACATTCTCTCGCCACGTGAACTAAATTATTTCCAAAGTTGTCAGAATACAATTTCTCTCGCATAAATAGAATCCATTTCTTACTCTCCATAAGGGCTGCTGTTTTCTTGATTGCGACACGTTCTAGCGCCTCTTCGATGTTTTCAATATTCTTAAATCTGCTCAGAACTGGTGATGGCGGATATTGAAGTGCCCATTTTAATCCAATGTACCCTTCAACTGTCAGTTTAGACTTGGCAAGTTCGTTGGCTGTGTTAATTGGACGCATTTGAGTAGGCAATGCAAGTTTGGAAATTAGACCACCTGCAAAACAAAATTTAATAAATAATTGAAGCAGCTCAAAACCCGAGTAACATGTCATTTTTTCCTTGTCCTTGTCGTTCCGAGAGTTCCGACAGGTCAGCAATCATTCAGAATCCATTTTTTGACACTCCTTTACTGTGTCACAATTTTGAAATTTATCGATTGGAAACTTTTGTTAATTTAATAAGGAAGTGTGGATTATTTAGGACACAGACAGTGTACAGTATAATTACTCATATATACTCATATATAATTACATTACAATAATTGTAATGTAATGATTCAATGTAATGATTGTAATGTAATCGATTATAATTATTATAATCGAATTAACAGTAAATCCCATAACCTTTATAAGTTGAGGTAATCAGAAGACCTAATACCATCCAAAAAGTCCACAATATTCTTCCGGTGCTCCGAGTAGGTAATATATCGATAGAAACACCGAGAAGAGTTCCAAAAGTTAGTAGCCAACTTCCACGATTTTCCAAAAATACGTCGGTTCTTTTGTCAAGCAATTCTACTATTATCATAAATCCTATAATCCCAACAATAATGATGACCCAAACAGTGGAGGAGAAAACTTTCACAATCCCTAACCAGTCTTGGTGAATACCGATTGGATTTGGAACTGCCCAACAAGCAGCATCTTGATCATATGAAAATGTCTGCTGGAACAAATAATTTTTTTCTCCGTAAATAAATAAATTTGCAAATCCAAAATCCACTTTATTATGGATGACTTGACCATATAAACCAGTCCAGTTTGTTGCCGATATTTTATATCCCCACTTTGCTCCGTCGGATGGCCCAGTAATATTATAGGAGAAATTCAAAGCGATTTGGATAGCATTCAGAATTTCAATTTCCAGTCCAGACCAAGTCCCATGTTGATCTTGCATTACCATGGGCGGATGTGGAAATGTTGAAACTCTTAAAGTTTGACCATTCAGATTTTTGAATTTTGGAGGAAATAATGAGCTCCAAACCCAATCTGAGGGACTCAAAGCCGTAAAAATTGCTTCATCAGCAGAAGAAAATGGGTTGTAAATTATGGCCGTTTTGCCTCGCAAATACGCTGTGTTGTACATGTTAAAATTAAATGCCAACAGTAACGCAGACTTTGCACTTGATATCGAAGTTTTCATGTCTACAAGAAAAGTGTGAGCTCTCGAATTCCAATAAACTGACTGCTGCAGATGCGAGATCAATGCCTCAAGGTTGTCACTAACCTCGATGACTACTATTGTACTTTTTAATTGCCGATAGGAATTTGTTCTGATTTGTCGTTTTCGCCGTTCAGATGGGGGAAACATTGTCGTTGAATGCAACTGGTGTATATTTGAGCTATCGTCTCTTCTCAGAATTGTAACTGGCATCGCCAAATTTGACTGGTGAGACAGAAACAAATGAATGAACTCAACTGAGTGGGCCACAATTGTTATGTGAAATGGTGGAATTTGAGGGATCCCAATCGAATTATTAAAAACTACAAGTTGATCAAAAATTTTCAGTGGCTGGGTTGAGGAGCTAATGAGTTTTAGTTCTAAGACGCTCAAGAATAAAATAATACGCGTCATTTGGATAAGGATGAGATGATTAAATGTCCTACGACATTACAACGCACAACAGGAACTATTCGTATTTGTCTCTTTCAATGTTCTTGAAACGTAAGTACTAAATCGATAGACAAGAAGTACTACGAATCACCAAGTTTATTCCCCCAATTTTCGAGGAAGTTTTTAAATTGGTATAAGTACACATAAAGTTGATCAGTGAAAGGAAATCATTAACGTAAAGAACTTTTCCTTGTAAAAACACGTACTAAATAAGTTAAGCAGTTGAATTATTCACCTTTACCATGGACTCGCCTTCACATTCACATGAGAACAATACAGTTTAGGAGTTGAGATTGTGGTCAGCAGCAAATTATAACAAATTGCTACATGGTTGGCTGATCAAACACATTTTGTGTTTGGCGATTTGACCTTTGCTTAGGACCACAATGCTTCTACTCAGCGCCGTAACTAGGATATTGGCGCCCTGGCGAAAAACCAAAAAAGCGCGCTAATTATTTGTTTTTTACAATAACGGGAAAGCATATACTCACCGCCGCCGGAGGCGAATTTTTTTCGAATATGTTTAACATAGGTTGCATAGAAAATTTGTCTTAACATCAATATGAAGCCATAAAATATGGTTAATAGTTTTAAAGGAAATTAACGTCAAAAGTGGATTCATTGACGAAAGACTATGCAGACTAAATTTTTCGTCGAATATTGCGTCGAAAAGCGAGGAAATGTCAATTTTATCTAGTGTAAGACCGCTCTTTCCGCGCCCTGGTGCCAGCGCACCAGTAAGAACCAGCGTAGCTACGGCCCTGCTTCTACTGACCTTAAGATCATATTTAATTGCCGGCAAATTATAGGCTCTTCGAAGTTACAATGATGACTGTATGAGGTTGAGGGAGTATTCTTCGCTGCATGTTTTTCTTACTACTAGAGGAACCTTCCCTGGGATAAATGAAAAACTGGAATGCTTAGCAATTCTGTAAATGCTGTAAGCTACTGATCATAGTAGTTGCTCGTTGTCGAAAATAAATCTTTAAAATCAAAAGTAAACCACAAATTCGAGGATTTGACTCAGTAAGTAGGAATGCAGGCATACAGGGTGAGTCAGAATTTTATTTCTGACTAATTTTTTTTCATTTTTCTTTGAACTATTCATTCACGCACTAATCCCTCGCTTATTGTATTATAGGATATTCAAATTTCTTAACAAAAATTCTTGTCTTCCGGTTCGGTAAGTCTGAGGAAGTATTGGAGAGGCAAACTTTACTAAAGAACCGATGAAATGATAAACTCTGCAACAGTCAAATCAAGCAGAGTCGATAAGTCTGACAAGAGGCTCGTTGAAAATAAGATTAAGAAAATGATTTTGATTGTGGTGATGAATGTTTATGACTCATCTAAGACTTAAGAATATCACGTTAATTTTGAAACAGAAATCACATTGTTTGCAAAATAATTATTTTCCTGTGCACGGGGGAGGCTAACCTGAGAGAAGGTTCGTCATGCCAGTTAATCAAAAGTAATTATGTCATTGTCTAACTTCCATTTGTTCAGTTGTCGGAAGTACGTACAACTGAGTATATAAAAAGGATCAACATGCTTACGTTCACAGAAAGTCTTGTTCCAATCCAGGTTGAAAAATTCTATTTAAATTAAGCTTTGCTCATCCTAAATTCTGTTTAGAGATAAATTGAGTATGGTAGTAATTAGAATTTTGGTTGGTTCATTTTTTAAGTTAATCAATTCGAATATTTAATTTACCAAAAATCGAAACGAATTATGTCATTAATTCAATAAATTCTTCCAAACTATAGTTACTTCTAACGGTAGCGCTTGCTGTTGTCTCTGCAGAAATACCACCCGATCCAAAAGTTGTGAATGCCAAATCAAGAGTTGGACAGCTCAGCTTTTCTAATAATTTCAAATCAGCTGCAGGTGAGACAGCTTAGGATATTTGCGTTAACTAAGGCGTAAACTACGAGATCTTTGTTGTGGTTTTGTACCTTCAACGATATTAAGGCATTATTTGTACTTTTTTTTATTATTTCAGCCTCAGTAACATATCCGGTACAAACTTTTGCACCATATCCTCCACAAATACCACCTTACAATTATGGGTATCATGGTTATTACGGGCACAGCTATAATTATGGGCATTTTGGATTTGGTGGATTCTTCGGTGGGCACGGGCAACCGATTTACCAAGGTCTGCTTGGACTTTACCACTAAATATTTATTAAATGATTGCTAGAAAATGTAAAAGTATTTATTTGAATAATAAATTAAAGATGTGCCTGAGGCTTCACATTCATTCTATGTTCTGACGAACTGGGACTTAATATCAGGATTATCAGGGTTGTCGAATATTAAGGTTAAGTACCTGCAGTTTACGCATAAATTTGAATGCTAATTACTAATTACTTTACTAATTCTATACTTAATTTCACTGTGTCCTACTATTCTCTTTTAACACCGAAGGCTAAAGTTACAGGATAGAATATGCAGTAAATACTGTATGTCTGCGGAACTTTGATTTGATCACAACTTTTCTTAATGTTTGCCATTAACTCTGTTTGCAAATGCCCCCGCAAAATAAGTATAATCAAGTATAATCAATCAAAATACTAAATTCTAATTCGGAAACTATTTCACAGTGAAGATTTTTGATGTATGTGCTGTGTGGTGCCTGTCTAATCTCGCTAATATTTAGTCCTTTTCAAGTTATGGAGGTTCATAAGCGCATTTACGATATCTCACTTGAACTTGTCGGCCTGCTCTGAATCTTAAACTTAAACATTTAACGTTTGACTTGACCTAGAATAATCGTGCTTTGTGGTCTACTTTTTGTTTAGAGTGTGAGTCTGATATACTAGGGCTAAGAGTTAGTGTAGATTCTGCGATGATTGTGAAAAGAACATTTTAGTAATTATGGAGATGAATATAGTTGACAACTTTGATCAATTCTACGTGGAGTACAAAATACTTGTTTGGGCCATATTTTGGGTGTCTACGGGACTTGCTTTTGTGTGTCTTTTTGTAAACTTTATTATTAATTTGCCTCCGTCAGTAGTTGATATTAGGAAAAGAAGATCCGTCCAGGGATATGCTGACCCACAGTGGATACAAAGGCTAGTCTTACTCGTTGAAGGTAATTGCGTGCTTTTATCTTTTCCAAGTTTCTAAATCGTACAGTGCCAGAGTCACGAGTAACTAGCTTAAGTTTTATTTTTGTTCTTATTTAATTTGTAAACGGAACATAATCAGAGAATTGCAACTTGTCGTGATGTTGGATTGGAGTTCGTACAAATCATATTGCACTCACTCGGTTTTGTCTCCGCGGTACTCATGTTCGACCTAAAATTGTTTAAATATTCTCAAGCGTGTTTATAATGTAAGACAACCATTGTATACAGATGTGCGAATTATTAAGCAATTTTTTGTCCTTTAGATTTGTGGAAATATCCCAGCGCTATTACTTCCATCCTAGTTTGGTCCGGACATCTAACTATATTTTTCATTATATTAATTTCAGAATTCAGCCCTGTAGGAACGTAGTATTTACAGATGCAAAATCACTGGAAACCAGCTGCCGTACCACTAACAATTTTGTGCAATCTTCAACCAGCGAAAGACCGTAGTCCTGGAGGATTACGGAGTGACAATTCTACGGTTGGATGTTAAAAGAAAGTAATAATTGAACTGGATATGAAAGATTTTGAGGGTACATTAGACGTGATATCTATACTTTACAATATTAAATCTTAAGTGATAATTAGTCCGCATGCTGAATTTTATTGCGACCCAGCAGAGCACGGAAAGAATCATCATGAATTTCAAGGTCATGGTCTTCATACTCTATGAAGACCATTTGTATTACTTTGAATAGAAAAGTCTGTTACTAAAACACAAATTAAACCTCGAACATTGCGGATATTAAAAGTAAAATTTTATTACGGTGGTAAATGTAATCATAAACTCACACTGGAACAAAGTGAACACGACCGTACAGGAAAGATGGGTTGCACATGTGAAATATGAAAACAGGTTAACCTATTAAATATTAAGTTATTGGTGGAACAGATTTTCAATCTGTTCAAGTAAAAGTTAAGTAAACAAAAGTCGAAATAGTTAACGTCCGCGTCCGTAGCTGTGTTAAGTATTTCTATACGAAGGTCGGATAGAGCTAATTTTTGATGGTACAGTCCGCATTCCGGTTTCTGGTAGGAATTAACCACAACAGAAGTTCATGTTCCATTTTATGTATGTTTCTTTTTTAAATAGTGAACTCTCCCTATATCAACTGTCTATCACACACCTCACATAACGGTGCTGTAGTTTACGACACTTGGTCTCGAACTTTTGATATTGAACAAATTTAGGCTCTTATTGTTGGGCCATATAGATAGAGAGTTGTCTGTACTGGTTCAGATATGTATTTCAGGAGCTGAGCCATTTTTTGTATAAAATTTGGACTCATTGACTTAGGATCCAGAATTTGAACTAGTCCCTCGGGAAGCCTTGTCGGATCCACCGTCCAAACTATCGTCATCTTCCTCCTCTTCAATTGTACTTGTTGCTACCCATTCCTTGATCCTATCTTTTTTTAAATTTCTGTCAACTGTTGTTTCCACTCCGAACCTGGTCAGCGTACCCAATAGCTTATTTTTGTCGGTAAGAGATGAATGAAAACTGAGCATTGACATGTTGGTGGACAATTCTTCTTCATCACTTGGTTTGTCTGGAGCTCTGGTCAGCCATTTATCCTCGGAGTATTTTTGAATCTCTTCACTCAATCCCAGGGTTGTTCGTTTCAAGGGATTTGGGTCAAACAATTTTCGGAACAATCTCCGGGCCTTGCTTGTTAGAATTTTGAATGATTTCGGGGTTCTCATTACCCTACTCCGGCACCATAATTCATATGATTGATATCTGGGGTCAGATCGTCGGTCCGCCTTTTGCCATGGAATACATCCTGCAATTTATGTAACAAATTACTTGTGGAAAGGGGAAACGCAGATTTAAGGAGTTTTTCGAAGGGTTCAATTTCCTTAAAAACTAAAAATCAAATTCCTGCAGCCGGACCGCTAACATTCATATTCGTGCACATTTTGATATATCCTTGATCGGTATGGTGAACGTCCATTATTTCTCAGAGATGAAGGACAAGATAATTTCTTGGAAAGAAAATTCAGGTGAAAAATTGATTTACAAAAAAAAATGTACGAACTTATCCACCAATTGTTCAATCGTAGTAACTGACCGAATATAGCACCGCCCCGGTGCAGTTTAGAGCCCGATGCTCAAATACAGCCCGGATCTTTCTCCAGCTCTCTCCATGTCACCTAACGGAGAAAGTGGTGAAAGTCTTTTACTTGCGAAAACCTGCCTGAATGAACAGAGCCCGGGGCTTTATTCGGTCAATTATGGTAATTCTCCGATTCCCCATGCCTAATCTGAGGATAAGCAAAAGTCTGGTGATACCTATTCAGATTTAATCGTGTATCAAGCAAGTCGTTGGTGACTACCACAATTAATTTTCGGGTTTAGGTCCGGACTAGGTTTGGTTTCAAAGTATCCGTTCGAAATTCATCCAAATCTAGCAGGCTGCACACACTGATACTTTCGATAATTTGCGTACCAGTGAGACAAAGGAATAGGAGAACACCAAACTGCCAAGTATCTTGATGAAATTCGACTGCGTATGACGTATCTTGTAGTGTCTCCACGATTTCGGGTGGACAGTATGGGACCCATTCGTTGAACCGTTGAACATTGGATCCTCTTCTCCGACACTCGCCAAAATCAGATAGTTTCACTTTTGAGAAATCACTTTTAAAAATGAGGACATTGCAAAGTTTTACGTCCCTATGGACAATGTCATGGTCATGAAGAAAGTCTAATGCCGAAGCAATTTGCTTTCCTACTTTCTTTGTGTAAATCTCTCCGATCCCAATTTCTGACACATTCGAAGTTAAATCCCCGAATGGTGCATATTCTTGGGCAAATAAGTAGCAGTCTTCAGACTCAAACAATATATCAAATGTCCTCACAATGACTTTTCCATTGTTTAGGACACCAAGGTTGTAACTGTAGTGAAACTCGTGTATCAAATCTTTAACTGTAGTAGAGTCCTTGTGAATGGCCTTCAAGATCAACTCGCTTCGTGTTTTTCGATGCTCCACTAGAAATATCTTGGCAAACCAACCTTCCCCAACTTCTTGTAAAATATCAAATTCCTTCTCTAAGGAAATCTGCAGAGCAAATTAACGTGAATTAGTGCAACGCAATAAAAATAAAAGAACTACTCCTTCCATTATATTCATTTTCGCGGAATCCTTCAAACTAATAAAAATATTAAACATTTTTTGTCACTTCAAAAACGGCTGGCCTGATAATTAACTCAGAAAATATTCATTAATTCTAAACTATAGACTATGTAAACTCTGGATATTTTGGATTGTTTCTGTAATTTTTCTACGCTTACGTTATTTCGTAGGTGACTGATCAGTTGAGATTAATTGTTTTCTAATTCGCTCTATAATATCGGGATAGTGGTTTATCCATGCACTTGAAATCAATATAATCACACTGCTTTGGTTTATGGTTCATTATGATAAAATGTATGCGTCTTTAACAGAGAAACATGATTGTTAAATATAAATTATTATCTTTAAATGCAAAATTGGTAATTCCCAATTCTATTTCATTTCTTGTAAGACTGGCAGTGTAAAACAATATCATACCTTTGGTATTGGAAAGTTCGGAACTAAGTGAAGGTCCAATGAGGAAAGTTTGCCCTCACCACCCATGCTGTGCTTTGAAATCATTACAATATTCCGTGGTCAAATACAAGATTTATGTGAGCCCTTCTGCAAGTCTTATGTGTTTATGCCCTGGTCAAAAGTTTCTTGGGTGAGTTCAACCTCCAAAAACATTAATATCGTTCGGGCGATACAATTTGGACAATCTAATTGACCTGAAGTTCGTGTAACAAAAGAAACGACCGGATTCTAATCACTACATTTGAAACCACGCAGTAGACAACGATGAAGTGGAAAATCTTTTGACGAACTGAAGGAAAGATTCATTTATTTGGCATACATACATCTGCCATATGCCAACTCGTGAGTTTATTCACCAACCGAAACCAAACCCCAAAACTGCATTGAAAATATTGCAATGTAAACTTTAAATGTCTCATTTTTACGGGTTAGCTTCTACAGGGTAAAATCGGGGGCTTCGGGGCAACTTAGTCTGCCGGGGCGCGCGCCGTGTCATGCCTAAATACAGAAAAATACTTGAGATTCTAAAGAAGACCTACGCCTGTGATGTTCGTACTTGTGATGCTTCAAAAAATCCTCTCACAAAGTATTTTTAGCATAAATAGTATGGGAGCTCGTCGTAAATGACTTCATATTTCTCTGATAAACTCGGATTATGTAGTCGAAATTGTTTGGTCTGTGATGCTATGCTACGTCGTTACACCAGCACTCTAATGCCAGGTTCTAATGTTTTTTGTCTCAGTGATGCCCAACCTAAAAATGAGACAAATTAATGCTTTTAAATAAAATTAAATGATATGAATGATAAATGATAAATTTCCCAGGAAGTGTCCGAATCTCCGAATGTCAGTCAAGGTTATCCTCTCCATCAAGATGTACACGTAAATCAGTATATATTGACATTTCGGGTCTTACGTGAGCTATTCTATTTTACCGAATGAAATGTAAACAAATTCCACGAGTCAGCTTCAACATGTTTTACCTGAGATACGTTTTTTTTACATAGGAGAATAAAAATATTCTTCTGAATCTAAACTAAACGCTGAATTTTCAAGCATTGTCGTTTCAAAAATTAGCCTCAAACTCCCGATCAGTTAAAGTATTTTCTGATCAATGACTTGAAATGTTCTTGTATGAATTTGATTCGAGTGCAACGCACAGTGCTCTTTATGAGACTTCATCTTGATCTAGTAGCGACCTGCTTCTCCTGGAAAATTATTGGTAAAAATTTATACATTTTGATCCCCACTCACAAATATTTCTGATAGTCATGATTTTGTAGCGATGTAGAACCTGAGAACTTGATGCGTAGTGTGAATAAAGAATAGTTTAAAACAAGTCAAGTCGACAAATATTAAGAGCAGGTGAAGTGTAAGGTACACGTTGAAAGAGTATGAACATGTGGAAGCAGGTAATAAATGTCACAGACGTGTGTACTAAATACACAAATGCTAGATGAAAGTTCAGGTGAGTCTGGAAAATCTCTTTTCTTTCTTTCTTAATGCTAGCAATGAGAAGAACAGTTCAAAGTTCTAATTTTTTCAACGTTCCATATTTTTTATTTTCACATCAAAGATTCAACACAGTATGAAATTGATTCACACAATGTGAAGGTACGAAGAAGTAGTAGAACGGTTAATTTGTACAATTAGACAAGCTATTAGCTACGTTGTCATTCACCAAGGCATGAGTGTTTTGACAGCAGTTGGTTTGTTGGCCATTTCAGCTACAGCAACTGAAAGAATGTACGAGGCGCTGGTGAGTCCAACAATGAAACTCTCTCGTGAAGTCAACCCCAAGAGATTGTAACGAGTTGGCATTGAGAGTGACACAACGTTAAAGATCATGATGACAGCCCCGATCATTCCCCAAGGATTGTTGGCCAAATAACAAATGTAAGCATGAGAAGCAATCGCCAATGCAGATACACTCTGGCTTGTAATCACGATTGCACGATTTTGTTTTGAAATCCAAGCTGCGAGAGGAAGAACAGCAAGGCATGCGTGAATCTGTTGGTTAAATTAATGTTTTGATGAAATCCAAAATTATGTGACTTTAGTGGAAGAACTACTGAATTAGATTTCGTCAATTCCAATTCCAAGGAAGCATCAAAAATTCAAAACCGCATGGCTCGGAATATATTATTCCGTATTTCTAGAAATACAACACATATTTTTGTGGGCCCGTAAAAGTATAGAATGTAACCGTGAAATGCTTTCACTCAGTTTTAACTTTTCACCCGTGTATGCTTCTTTTTCTAGAATTAAATTTTGTTACACATATTCATACTTACGTGAGCATAATAGCTGAAGCTGGGATAATAGATCAACCAGAAGCTGCTCACGAGCGTTGGGTAGCCCACAATGACGGCGAACCAAGCCAAAAGGAAGTGATATTGGAGAAAAAAGTGTGATCTTTCCACCTCGTCTTCAAGCTCATAGTAGGAGAAACCTAGACAAAGAAATATTAACTTATATAAGATCGTCGTAGACATTTTCCACAATTGATATATTTTATACGACTGACTAATGGAAAGCAATCCAGAGACATTGGACAAAATTCCAAAGATGAACCAAAGGGCATTATACACCAACACGATGTAGTCCGACTTGTAGGAAGCGTAAATCTGGTACATCCCATAGCCACAGGAGGCAATCGCCGCCAACTCGAGAATGCCCAATACTACATTGTTCGCCATGATTTTGACTTCTTGTTACCACCGTCGCTGATAGCTGATTGAGGAATGTCGCTGAGCTTGGTCAAGGAGCTCTAGAAATATATTACTCTTCTGTGTTTGATTGGTCTCGAGAGTTCATATACCGGTTGTCATGGTATAAAAAATTCCGGTAAAAGATTGAAGATATACAGGGTCCGAAAAGAGACCAATAATAGGTCTCCGAAAGATGAATAAACAATTATTGTTTATTCATCTTTCGGCTTGGATACAACAATTTATGTTACAGTCACAACAGAATTCATATTTTAGACATTTTCACTTTCGCAGATGAAATAAATTAAAGAGAGAAAATTGCTGAAGCTGAAACAAACACAGAATCTTTGATTTTCAATTTTCGGTGCCGCGTTTGACTTCGCTCAAGTTCAAACGGGTCCCATTATATCAATGACTAAGATGCGACTGGCCGTAAATTAAATTCTTGTATCCATGCGAAAACGCAGCCGAACAATGCATTGGTGTCTTTCTAGGGAATACCCTGTACAAATATTTTACAACTAGAAAATGGTAATAAAAAAAAACATACGTGACACAAACGACGTTTGTACGCCTTGTCATACTCGAACTCGTGTACTCAATTAATAAATGTATTTAGGCAGTGCATTTTTTAAAAAAAAAAGTTCTACTAATCCATCTGCGAAGAACGATATATGAAAAAAGACATGACTGCTATGTTAAATAAAGTTAATTGGCTCATGGTAGGCTCCGAATTGGGCATGAACATAGGCTTAGAAAAATGTCTATTATGAATTTCTATTACATATTCTAGCATTACTTTCACAAATTCAAAAAGGCAGTCAATTTTCATTTTCGGTCAATAAAATTAAATTGTTGCCAATATTCGGCGTATTTTGTGGTCAACAAAATATGCACGCAAAAAAATGAATGAATTTTAACGAGACTACTTTCACTGCTCCAGAGACCCTTATTAAGTCATCCAAATATTGCAATTGATGAAATCTTTTGAAAAAAATCCTCGGCAAGATTCACGGAATTTAATCTTCCATCCGACGTAAGCTCGCATGAAAATCTCATTTCAACATCCCTTCTCGGAGTAATGGACAACCTTAAACTAAGAATAGCACATGTACAATCTGTCCCACGAAATTTTCCCGATCTTCCAAACATGTAACATGAAAAGAAGGGAAAATACACTTTCAGAGTATTGGAATGTTCAGATTTTGATGTCACCCAGTTTACGGAAGGGAATTGCAAGTATGGGTTGAATTAACACGACCTGGGCGGCATGCCATTTGTATTTGCTCCAAACAAAATGCTGTCAAACTATTAGAACATATTTCCGTACTTTGCACGTGGAGTTAAACACGAAAGGCTGGTTTGGGAAAATTAGGTTCACAAGTTCGATTCATCAGATTAGTCAAACTTGAATAAACTGCGAGCAGTAGAGACGCGAAAGGCTTGCATGGAATGAACTGAGAAGAAATTCAAATTATATTATTGGCC